>QDHC01000296.1:977688-1008580 GCA_013186455.1 Papilio dardanus tibullus | reverse complement strand
AAACGTTTGGCGCGGGTATAGGAATGTTAAATCTGTACTAATATTATGGTCTTGTATGGAGGAAAACATTGTGGTCTTGTATGTATTGCAATAACTCAAGAACTACTGGGCCGATTTCAAAAATTCTTTCACCATTAGAAAGCTACATTATCCCCTATTTTTAAATTCCACGCAGACAAAGTCGCGAACAACAGCTAGTTAGCTAAAATTTTTCTAATACTTTGTTTTAGAATCGTGTTTTCGTTATTGTTCAACGTTCTTATTTCGATCGAGTTTATTTCGAATTTTCGTAGTATATATATATTTTTTAAGAATGTCAATCTACGATATTGATGTTCACACGCTTAAGGCGGGAGTGCGAAATATGAAACTTAGCAAAAACATGAGGTGAGCGGCAACTCTTGCGGTGTCGTGTTCACAAAACGGAAGCTCATGTTGCGCAGTTAATCATTTTCATTTCACAATAAGAAGTGTCGTGCTTCAATTATCAGTATAATTAAATCATGATTTAGTTTTTAAACAATTAATATAGTTTTTACTGTAGTTGTGGAAAACATCGTGATGCAGCTGCGAAGAAATTTAAAGATATTTGTATTCACGCAAAATACGCGCTAGTCGTGGAGTTGCGGAAAATGGAGTCCATCATGGGTCGAATCTTTAACTTTTTTCTTACTGTAGTTATACTTTGAAGTTGGCATTATTAATTAGAACTCTCAGAAAATCTCTGCACATTGATTTCGTAGTTACAAATGAGTTGAGATCGTTTTGTGATCAGAGCTAATAAATACGATATACGGCTGAATGTGCAAATGCACTCAAATATTTAAGAGCGTCTTACACATCAAGTTCACAGTTAAACTACAAATTCTACCACGATCTTGATTTATTTTGCCGTCAGTTAGATTTTAAGCGACGCTTACGTAATAAAGTGTTTGAGCGTCATTCGGTCGTTAGTTAGTTAAAATAATTATTTGTATGTAGACAAGCTGGTTCTCGTCTTGTTAACAATAAGCGTTTTTGAGCACAATTAGCTCATTGCATCATTCATCTTATAAAGATCTCAATTTTTGATATCACAAAATAAAAAACAAGATTGCCATCTTAATTAAGTGTACCAATTCGACATGTCACTCGCGCACGTCGCAAGAAACAAATCTTTAACGATCCTTGCCCTCTATTTACGCATTAAAATACGGTGGCGCATTACTTGTCGAGCCCTTGGCTAATGGCGAGCCCTTTTATTGGACAAATTGCCCTTGAGGGCGCAGCACCAGCACTAACATTTAAATCATGCTTAATGTTTCCCATTTCCATAATGCTGAAACGCTCTGCAGACCATAGAGCTATGAATACATAGAGACGTCCGCTCGGAAAATAGATAAAAATTACGTTCGCAATAAAATTCAATTAAAATACTAGACATAATCACTTATTTCTACTTAAGTAATTATAATAATATTTTAAGTTTGTGAATGCTTATCCTTTACGTTTAATTTTTAAAGTAGACCTTAGTTGAAGAACCCGTTTCAAAAACGAATTGATCTTAGAGTCTCAATAACTATTTACAAAAAAAAATCCTTTTACAAATTCGTTTGATATCTTAGCGAATATTTTTTTTAATTAAATGTATACTTTATACTTAATTTGCATAAAGTTTCAAATAGAAAAACAAAATATATTTTTATTACTACCATTAATTTATATATTTTTAATATTACAAAAATTAAATTAATTGTTTCATATTAAACTGATTTGTAAGATTTCGTAATATTCAGTGGCTATATTTTAATCGATCTGAAGAACTCTAATTTGTTAAGATATTCTGTAATTTGACTAACTTTAGTATTCTTTCTGTCGTGCGAAATATGACGATTTATTTTGAAGTTTTTTGTGTGTTTCTTGTGTTTTAATAGATGTTAAAAGCTTGAGTTTCAGTTTTATCTGCTTTCTCACCGTAAACAATTTTTGTCTTAATAAAAAAAGTTTTCACTTCTAGTACGGTTGGTTGAAATCATTATATGTTTACATGTTAAAGTATGCATGTAATCTCTACTAATATTATAAAGTGGAAGGGCTTGTAATTTTTATATATGAAATAACTCAAAAACTACGAGGCCGATTTCCAAAATTCATTGACCATTAGAAAGGTACTTGATCCCCTAGTAACATAGGCTATATTTTTTAATACCGCGCGAACTAAGTCGCGAGCAATACTTAATCGTAATGTTAAGATATTAATTGATACAATTAAAATTCTAAGTTATTTACTAAATGGTCTTTATTTTTAGAATCTTGGAATTAAATTAAACAAAACAAAATTTATGTTTAGAATATATTTGTTTAGTATTTATTTATTCGCCTAAATTTTAATAAGATAAAAACTGTGAGAAGAAAATTCTAAATAGAATTAATATCTCATTTATAAATACGAAAGATTCTTCGTTTTTTTTTTAATTATAATGTATTGACAGCTTTTTTTAAATAATTTAGTAAATTTGTTAATGTATGTTAAATATGTGATATAACTATCTTAACTATACTCGTACTAATTTTATAAATGGGAATTTTTGAATGTATGCGTTTGTTACTAAGTATCTCCAGAGCGTGATATTGAACACTAGCGACCCGCCCCGGCTTCGCACGGGCGCAAATCGGTAGTAGTTACAAAGGTTCAAGCATATATAGGGACAAACAAAAAGCGTTATTGTTTTATACTATTTAAGGATAAGGCTAACCTGGATAAACAATGCTGTACTAATTCGTGTTCAAAAGTTAATTCATGTAATAAAAGTATTTCAAATTAGTGTAGTTGAATTAAAAAAAAACTTTTTGTTTGATAATTTTATTTTTACACGATCTCATTAGAAGTCTTTTTATATATGTAAATTATATAATTAATTTTATTCCTTGTTTAATTGTAATTATTGCGTTTATATTTGCTTCGTTAATAGCTACAATGCAATATTTATTTGAATAAAATCACATAATAATTTATTTAAAGATAAGAGCTACTTTATGTTGTCACTATTAAATGTAAATAAGAACAGACTTAATTTAAATTATTTTCCTCATTATTTAGCATTATTTTATGAATATAATGCTTGCATTTCATTACAGCAATGCGTCTCTTTGTCCTTATCAATTGAGATCAAACTAATTTTAAATTGACAAATAGCAAAGTTATTCTTAGAAACCAAAACATATTTTGTAGGTTAAATTATTTTTAGATTTGTTACATTGCAATACTGCTTGCTAGAAGTGGACCAATCGTCAATTGTTGAGCTGAACGTATATTCAGAACTCTGTACCTCGTTCCATCTTCAATTGAGTTGTCATCGTAATGCGATTTAAATTGGGCCCACTCTTTGACACCTGTGCACGAGATCTGTGGGAATGTAAGAGACTTGAGATAGTTTCACACGAGGGCAGAAGGCACAGGTAATGCAGTACTGCAACAATATTAACACTAGTAATATAAGTAAAGTGTCAAAATATAAAGGAAGAAGTGACAAGCGCATGTGAAGCATACGGAAACAAATAGGAAGAATTGTCTCTTCTATAAACGTGTCGATCAGTGTCACCAACTATATGTATATCACTTTGTCTTCTTGTCAGTATTATTCAGTATCAGAGTGAGCGTAAAAACAGTAGCAGTACTGCGCTATTCCACTGCTCTAGCTAATATTTTGTCCCTCGTGTGAAATTATCAGTACCTCGATGCTATCCATGTGACTTATTGTGCGCTGCTAATGACGTCTGCATAAACAGATCGAGTTTTTGCCATCATTTACCTACAACACATTCGTCTAAAAGGTCCGTGGAAAATCCTATCTGTATCGCTTGAAAATACGCAATTCAATGTATTTTTGCTCTCTTTTGAATTATTAGGGCTGGCGTAGACTACATTTGTAATAAGCATTGCATAAATGGAAAATTACAAACATTACTGACGCATTACTGATGCATCTTTCATATATAACACACAGCGTGTCCGTAAATAATATGTAGTAAAATAAAAGAATGCACATAAATAATATTTGTAAAATACTGTTATCATATTTATTCAAAGTTGAAATTAATAAATAATTAAGTAGGAATCTTCTTAGCTTACTATGACGCATTTTTATAAAAAAACATTCTAAGCCATAACCTAAACGAGTGCTCCACAAATTATTAAAATTAATTTACATAGAATTATAACTATAACGCTTTCACTAACTCGACAGTGCTATAATCGCAAATCATGAAACGCTCGACCAATAGTGTATCGGCTGAAAACCTTCACTGGACGAATCGAACCGTTACGTTGCCGAACTTAATCCCGTTATTTGCACAAAACTTTTTTATGTGTGTCTACACGTATACAGGGTGATTCTAGACATACGGATTAACAGTTTTCTGGAGTTAGAGGATCTCAATAGCTATCGTTTAAGCACAAAGTGTGTTTTGCGATTTTTTATAGTTTTAAAGATATTAAATTTTTTATAAACATGATATTTTGTAAGCAGGAGAAACTTGAAGGCGAAAATCTATTTTTTAAGTTTATTTTAAATAATTAACTATTTTTACATACATTTTTGGTAGAATATTTGAAAATAGTCAAAAGAATTGTCCAAGATATCAACTTTTAAATATTATTCCTCATATTTTTTTCATCCCTTGTCCCCTCCACTTCTGCTTGTTGAGGATACTGACTATCCAGCTGATTTACTTCTGTCCACCGTAACAAGATAAAAAAGCTTTGTTAAGTATTTTTAGAACTGCAGCTAACTTTAATTGATGATACCATCACAGGTCTTCAAGACAATGTTTACAAGCCTCAATGTCCCTCACCCCACTAGACGACGCAACTTAAACAATTTATAGTCGATTTAACGATCCCTGTAAACGGCTATTTTACGACGTTTCATTTGTTTCAATGCAATCCATCCAGCGTGTTGACAATTGCAGAGATTGCAGGATGGTGACTAACGCTTGATAATTCAATAAAAACACCGTTCATAGCAATTGAAGTGTTATTGTAATTACAAATAAATTGATATGTTTACTGTTGTCAGGGGATGGGAAGCGATGTTGAACATGTCGTGGTATTTTCACTTAAAAATTTAATGGTAAAAAAGCGTTGAGTGGATTCAAATCTACGACTTAAGCCGGCTACAGATGACCAGTTTTAAGTTAATAAGTTAAAACTATGCAGTTTTATCTAATGAAATTTTGATTAGATAATTTTTTTGAAGTGTACAGTTCTCAATTTTGCCCTCACACGTCACACACAGTTTAACACAGTTAAAACTGAAGGTCCATAGCCGGCTTTAAGGTTTAATAAACAATTTCCTAATCCATTAAACTAATCCATTAATTAAGTTTTGAAATTACATAATTTATTCAAATTATATTGAACCTTGTTCAACAAAAATTAAATAGTTACATTAAAAAACTATAAATCAAAAGGTGGTTAATGTTTAAGCTTTTACGACGTTTTCGATTAAATTATAAAATGATAATTAAATTGGTTTCCGTGGGGTGATAAATAAAGTCAATTAAGTGATATATTTAATGAGAGAATTTCAGGCGACAGGAAACAGTAAACGACGTCTTCCGTCTCGGGAAAAAGTACATTGCATCGTTTGTGTAAACAGTTACAATGTATCTTTTGCAGCTTTTGAATTTTCTTCATCACTAATTAAGACTTTAAACGAACTTCGCTAATTAATCAAAAACTAAAAAAAAATACAACTTCCTTTTACTTGTTGTACACGCTGCTGAACTATAAAATGTTAAATAGGATAGGAATTTATTATAATTACATTATTATGAAGATTTTTAGAAGATAAAAATTATAAAATCAAAAATTGCCTACCTTCTGCATATGTTAACTTAATTATTATGATTTTAGAATATTTAATTACGTCGAAATTCTAGATTTCGTTGTTTCAAATTGTCAACGATTTCGTAAACTAATAGTTTATTTTTTATTTTCAATTAATTAAAGTATTGTATGATAATCAGTTTCAGTGTTAAGTAACAGCAGCGAAAAATGAACCATAAACGATAAGGCCAGAAGGCTCATTAACATAGATATTTGAAGCAAATCAAATTGAAGAAAGTTGTCGCTAGAGTTGGCGCTTCTGAGGCTGTTGCCGGCTAATTAATAACCTTATCCCAACGGTCAATACCTTATAATTTATAACACAACGACGCCATAAAGGATGACTCACGTTCCACCGTGTACAGTCCGGAACGTGCCCTGTCCAGGCCCGTGACGTCACTGTTTCTATACATTACACCCGGTTTGGGCGGTTTCGAATGTTTTGTATTGACACACTGCGCGGGCCCGAACTGGGCACGTCCCGGACAGGTCACGGTGTAGCTTGAGTCATCCTTTAATCATTGTATGCTTATTATTTATTAATTTGTCGCTGCCGGCTCGGGAGTTATGTTCATTGATTTATCTTATCTGGTTGATAGATATTGATTTTCTTGTTACAAAATTATTATAAATTATGAGACTAAACGTGTGAAGAAAAAATGGTCGACTTAATATTATGGTCGTGTATAAATAGTCCATGATAGCTATCTTTGACATGATCTAAACACTGACAATAATTGTAATTATTAAATTAAAGATGATGGGCACTTTTTTATAGGAGAAGGGGGCAAACGAGCAGCGGATCAACTAAATCAATTGGTCCGACGCCGGCGGACTTCTGCAACGCCAGAAGAACTTTATATAAAAATTTGAAACAAGACATCAAAGAGATTGAATTTGGATTACAATACAATACAAAGTTCGAGGAAAATCAAAGTAAATAGGGATGGATTGTGAGTAAGAGGACTGCTTGAGGGAGTGAATTTGGATATGCTATGATAGAGGTGTATGGAAGCAGGAATGTATACTATGCCATGCTTCAGTAATAGGAACACGGTTAGATAATGTTAGCAAGTCTAAGTCCTCGTAGATCCTCGTAAGAGACTGGTATGAAACAATGTATAGCAAGAGGGGTAAGGCGAAGTTAAAGGCGATAAGTGGCACCTGTCTACTTTCCCACCGTGGAACGGATGTAGCGCGTCGCCTTATCAAGAAACATATAATAAAATCCGAGCAACGCACGCGATAGCGATGCGGAATTTATTATATTTAATTTCTTAGTTTGTTGAAGATTGAACGCCAGTGACTTTGAAAATTCCGATTGGTCTATGGCTCTTTTTGTGCGTTTGGGTGGTCCGACAAATCAAGTGGGTTACCAAAAGTACACCAAAAATATATGAAACTTACAATGACGTTCGATATCGCACACGTCACAAGCACATGACTTATCGAATGTTGTTGTCAGTTTCATATATTATTGTTGATTCCATCAGCTACATCGACAATAGCAATGATACTTTGAGTAATCCTCCCAGATCGTAGACCCGACTTTTCTTTAAAAATATTCTTCAAAAAGAAGAACTTTAAAATTGTGAAATTACTAAAAGTTTTATTCAAAAATCCCGTGAGAAAGAAGCCATAAAATTTAAAATCATAATATCGTTACCACTTCCACTTTTTTCAACCTTGGGATCTTTTCAAAGTTTAATTTAAAAAACTTTACGCGTTTAAAATTACATAAAGCCAAATAAATGCAAAGAAACACGTTCCCGCGTTTTATCTTATGCCCAATAAAGATCAGATTTTACGAGCCTTATCCGGACATTAATTTGTTATTCAAATGGATTGTATTATATACTTAAAACTATATAAGATATTTAATTGAATTCTTAAACATTAAAAGATAATATCAATTCATTACATATGTTTCTATTTTACCGAGATTCCTTGCTACATTGTCGATGTTCAAACTCCATTCAAATATATAAGAATTTGTTATTAAAAATATGTTTTCGCGCAACTTGCTGACTCGCACAGCCGCACTGTGGAATGGTCTGTTCTCGGCGGTATTTCCAAACCGCTACGACTTAAGGTCCTTCAAGAAGCGAGCGTATCACCTCCTCAAAGGCCGGCAACGCTGTGGTTCCTCTGGTATTGCTTATGTCCATGGGCGTCGTTGATCACCTCGGTGTTCCCGCTGCTTGTTTGTCCCCTTTTCTTATATAAAAAAAACTTCTTACATGTTAAGTCCACGATTAATCTTCAGATAGGGCGATCTCGTTTAGTTTTGACGCTAGTACTATTTTGAACGACGCTTACGCAGCGAAGTATTTCAGTGGCATTTGAAAATTCCGCCGTTAGTCTATCGTTCGAAGTTAATGTTATCTATACTAATATTATAAAGAGAGAAACTTTGTATTTTTGTATGTTTTGATATAACTCAAGACCTACTTAGCCGATTTCATAAATTCTTTCACCATTAGAAAGCTACATTATCCCCGAGTAACATAGGCTATATTATTTAATTCCACGCGGACGAAGTCGCACACAGCGGCTAGTATTGTAAGTAACTAACTAGTTATTATTCTACTTTATCGATAACATTTGTGAATTGTAGAATAGGCTGCAGATATCCTGCTTCACAATACCTATTCCATGAAACTGAGAATTATAAAACTGACAAATTAATTTGTGCATATTAATAAAAAAACTTAAAAAAAAATGTTGAATTTATAAGTAGTGGCTTACTGGATTTTTAAATTTAGTAAATAAAAAATAGTTCCTTAATTTATTATAATATAGCTACCTACTGAATTTAAAAGTGTTTTTGACCCCGAATTTTGCAAAATTCTTCAGTAGTATTTGCAAAAACTAAACACAAATCAAACATTTTACGTCTTCACGGAAGATACAGTGACAGAATCCTTTAGAATTCTCTTGTAACCCATAAATTATGATTGCGAATTAAAATTTAAATTAATTTATTCATATATTTTAATCTATCTACTTTTAATGCATCAAATTAGTAAGCCTACCTTGGCATATCTAAACCTGATCTTCATTTTTACTTTATTAGTTTTTTTTTTACTTCGCATTCTGCCACACTTCTTTAAAGTTCTAAATGAGCCGACGTCTTAAGCTTGATTAAAAAGATTTGCAAAAAGCAGGCGATTTATTGAACACGTGGGCTATAAAAAGAATAGGGGGCGAGCGTGGGAACCGCGCTCCCTCGGCTTCTTACCGTACACACGAGTAGGGATATTGTTTCTTGAGCACATGCCAGCAGAAAGATATCATAATATGGACACCTTTTTTAACATTTTATTTTCGATTCATTGTGTCAAAATTAATAAAAGTAAATCTTGCTTGATACTCAAAACTGATAATATTTTATACCTCGTATTAAGCATAATCAATTTGTTTTATGCAAATTTTTTATATTACCTCTGCTAACGAATATTAAAAATTTTACTTAAACAGTCTCTATTATCATTTATGCGATATGTGTTTTTTATTAATTCTGTATCTTCTTAAAAACTAAAACTAACGATATTGTTTAAATAAAAATTCATAAATAGGACAGCAATATTTTATATTCTAATGGAATATTTAGGCTCCCATGATTTAACTAATATCTTAGTTGCAAGGTCGTCAACATTTTATGTCCTCTTACAGCAGTAATAAATTATGTTAAAATAGCAATCCGTTGATATACAGACATAGAAAAATATGAGGTGTGGCGTTACTGTGTCGAATATATGTCTGTTTTATATTCGCACTATGCGAACTCATGATAATTACAAGTTCCGGGTTTTGTGACATCTAGGATGGGCTCGATTTCAAAGATTAAGTTGCCATATTGACATAATGACTACTAGAATAATTCCTTTGATAAACTTTACTTATAAGGACAAGTAATTCGTTCGTAATTTTTCCAGGAATCGATATTTTAATTGCGTATATTTTATTGCAATTTTAAGGAGCTTTATTAATTGGTTTGTTATTTGTAAAAGTCTTATCCATATGTTTCTATCGTAGCTCCCGTTTGATTGAATACGCGTCCCGCATAAAAGGAGGATTCGCCATCTGGCGTGCGCCGCTCCAGTACACGGCCTCATAACTTACGAAATATTGGGACCGTGTAAACACATTTAGGGAATATCCAATTACGTTTGACGACCCAATTTAATAATTTAGACATTAATTATGTTTAGTTAATAGTGTAACATAAATAGAACGCAACAAAAAATAAGAACCTATTACTTATATTGGACGCAGGTCTCTGTGAAAAGAGAGCCTCTTAAGAATCATTAAATTCTTAGTTTTCCGACTCAAGTTAAAATCAAGCACAATCTAAATCAACAAATAGAAACATGCGATAATTGTTTTTTTTAAATTGCATTTTTAAAATACATATATGTACAAATTAAATCTTACCGTGTATTAAATTTCAACTGTCATCTTACAAATCATATCGATCTACAATAATCAGATACGTATTCCAAACTACTACAAAACAAAAACCCAATACGAAAAACCGTTAACTTCAACCAAGAGCGCTGCAATTTCGGAATAAATAAAGGCACGCTCAATAAGGCGTACGGTAATTATTCGGGCAGTTTATAATTTAGTTAAATGTGTACCAAAACAGCTAAACTCGTCCCACGAGCAACGAGTCCGAACGACCACGCGTCCTTTACAAAGAACTATTATTATCGAGTCGAGTAGGTAGCGGCGTGCGCTCGTAATTGTATTAATCATTCAGCGCGACCGGCAGACGTCGATTTTCTTCAACAGAGTGCTCTTGTTTGTTTTTTTCGTAAGGAAGTCGGCCGAAGGTGAACCGTGGGAACGTCGGGCGGGTGCACTTCCCAAAACATCGACGCACGGCAGCTACACGACGTGCGCCGGCGTGAAAGAGCAAAAAAATATCTTCGCGCCTTTACAAGACAAGGACGGAAGGCATGACGTGTGCGCGCCGAGCGACAGCTTACGATCGCGTGATCATCTACAAGAAATAATAAAACGGCAATAAAAGAAACACGAGACAGCGGCAACAGTGGCGCGCGCGAAAGGGACGGGGCGCGGCGGCGCGCGCGCAGCTCGCTTCGCCTCGTCGCACTCGAATCTCAAAGATCAATGATCGATGCGATAAGAAAGAGACGCACGACGGCATTACAGTGACGGAGGGAAAAGAGATGTACGTACAATAATGTACGAGACAAAACGAGACAGAGATGTTTTGGCTCGTGGCAACGCCGAAGATCAAGGCAATATTTTACCCGTTAGTGTTAAAAGATGTCGCTACTCTCGTTAAAAAACATATAATAATGTAATTAAATTATACATAAAAAATAGGTAATATTGACTAAGATATGTCTTTTTTAATAAATATTCTTAATATGATATAACGTTAACTTTACATTTATAGGATATAGTTATGTTTAATAAGTATTTATTTAAGTTTATTAAATTCGGAATTACCTACAAGTTGGTATTTTTTTTGTTTTCGACTAAAACATTCGTTGTAAAAGCTTTACGTTCAATTTCTAAAGCTAACGGCATTCAAGCGACATCAGCGCCTGTGGATAACATAAGAAACACGTGTAGTTTAAAGTTGGTACGCTAGATGGCGGTACTAGACACATTCTTTAAAATAAAGATTACGTTATAAAGTGGATATTTTTAATACATTTTACTTGGAAGAAACTGAAATTATGTACAAATTAGTATGTTATATTGAAGTTCTATCCTATCTATCATTTATTTTTTTATTTGCTTGACTTAATGACAATAATATTTTAAGTAAAATTATATTATTAATCAATCGAAACTAAAAAAAATCATAGACTTGTAAATTATAGTTTTTGTCTATTTTACAAACTTTATATTTATTAATCTCATTTTCTAAAATGAATCTGCGACAAAAACACATTGTAAATACATATTTCTTTGTAACGTTTTGGTAGTGATGTGCATAAATATCGATATCTAATAATGTATTAAGCTAACATCGATAGGTATCGATAAACCGAGAGTAGAGCTGTATTAAGAGCAATTACTTTAATCATTTGACATATCGTTGGACCGCGTAGCATAAAACCAATTTCCGTTTTGAATCTAAAGCCAGCCAACGTGGAGATAATCTGTTTATGATAACCAAACGAACCGAGATATCTTCATTTGAATCGACAAACTCGTTTGCTCCCGAATAAAATAAGATTTAGTAGCTACTACAATTGTAAGTTAATGTTAAGTAACATAGATTAAACGTTGATAAGGGTATTCGATAATTAAGTACTATCAATATAAAATGTATTAGAGTTACTCGTAAACGAGTAAATTAGATACCCCAGAAAACTATGTATATAATCAACATGTTTGTTAATCTTTTAATTCGTGGAGTGAAGGAATCAAACACAAGAGCACAAGTCTTTGAGGAGATAAAACTGATTTAAGCTAATTTCGCTAAATTAGAAATAAACAGTATAAAAACAGAACACTCTTTACAATATTAATTCATGAATCCAAACCTCAATTTACTTACGACAGTCTCATCTATAAGAATACCAAACCGGAACATTACAGACAAGTATAAAAAACAATTAGACGCAAATGCTATTCAAATACAAAATAGTGTATTAGGTAGGCGTGCGTTTGGCGACGGCGGGCGCGCTCTATTGGCCGGGAGAGCGCCAATGGCTGCGCGAGCTACTCCGACTGGATACAGTTTTCCACCTTATTTGATACGGAAAATTAATCATAATCATTTTATTTTGTTTTTCTTTCCCCAGGGCTCCATTAGACCGAGATCGCGATAAATACGGAGATTTTACTTCTGCGTAAGGCCGTTATTTGCGTGACATCAGTCTAATGAAGCCCTTTTTTTGTTTTGTGTTGCGATTTAGTTTTTTTTTTTTGTAATGTGGCTATAAACTCCTGAAAAATATGATACAATAGAAGGAACTATGTGTTACTGATATCATCAGTTTGAATACATTTTTGTTGTTAAAATACTATCCGCTTTATTCCGAAACGAGAATCAGCGTTAGTACTGTTGTACTTTCTACGTTTGGTATTGGTACATTCATACATTTTAATTCAAAATATAGCAAATATTTGTTTATGGTACTTTTTATGATATATAATTTGGTCCAATGAGACCCCTGGTCTATTGTATTTACCATATCCTCCAGTATCGTATAATCGACGACTTATTGGTCCTCGTTTGTCGCAGTTACTTTATACTTACTTTATACATTTTTTTCGGAATAAGGGGGTTTATGAGCATTCAAATGCTGATCAACTTTAATGCTTATACTCGTAGTCATAGAATATGTAAGTTAAAGTCATTTTAATATCATGGAAAAAATGTAATATCTGCTTATATCGGCGACTATACCAATAAGATCCCAATTTTTTTCATTGCATATTTAATCGTTCTTAACCAAATGAAAAAAATAGGGTAAGATTTATCAAATAAAAGACATCGGACCTATTTTTTTATTATATCAGGTGCTATTGAGGTTGTTTTTTGCATTCGCCAAGAATAAATTTCACGCTGGGGAATTAGAGGGACAGGGAAACGAAAAAATCTAACACAAAGGCGGTGGCCAAAATCCAAACTGAGTTTTGCCCTAATGCCCTCGCGACATAAAGACGTATAAAATATGATATCCCATGCATATTTCACCGATAACAATACTACACCTGTGCTCATTTTTTTTTCTGTTAACGAATATTACATTTTTTCTGTAACTGGACCCTTTATTTTGTATTCAATTCGAAAAAATTACCTATCCCCTTTCGCTATTGAATTTGATAATGAATTCAGGGTCACGTATAATCGTCCCATTTTTTAATATTTATTTGATAAATAACAAATCATTTGATCGAGAGGCAATCAGTTTTTCTTAAACAGTAATACATTATCCTTACCCTTACATAGTATAAAACAATAACGCTTTTTTACGTTTGACCCTATATATGCTTGAATCTTTAAAACTACGCAACGGATTTTGATGCTGTTTTTTTAATAGATAGAGTGATTCATAAGGAAGGTTTTCATGTATAATACATTCGCAATATAGTAGAGTAACACTGATAATTTAGAGGTTTTTAATATGATGTCGTAAATTAACACATTTTAGCGCTTACATTGCAAACGCTGCAGTATTTAGTATTAGCGTTATACCGATTTGCTCCCGTGCGAAGCCGGGGCGGGTATTACTTACAGCCACAGTGTTATTATCGCAAATCCGTAATCAATGTCCATTGGCATGGTCAACAACCAGTCCTTCATATGTTGTCAATATGTGTATAATGTTCAAACATAAGTTATTCCAAAACCACAGCATTTTTATCTTTTATTACCATTAAAATTTAATGTGTTAATAAAAGATAAAAATAATTTTAAATAAATTAAAGATAAAAAAATTACATCATAATTCGCTGTCACGGAAGGTATCTTTCGAGTTATGAGGCAAGAGGTGCGCAGCGGTCGAAAATTGCAAAATTGGAAGGAAAGTGGTTGGTTTAAAATGCAAAACAGTTGCAAAAAATGCAATGAAGCAAAAAGAAACGGAGCTACACCGTGGGAGAAGTGAGCAGGTGGACGCGCGCTGTCCGCAGACGTGGGGTGGCCACACTTTTTATTTTTATAGACTTTAATTATATAGTAAATCTAGAATTTTATAAGCGGTGGTTAAGTAGTGACTGGTTCTTGAAATAATGATCTATCTTGTACCAATGAGTGGGCATTTTCTTTTGCTCGATTTGCAATCAGGCGCCTGACTGTTTTCATATCTTTTTAATATCAAATTACTTAGGTTCCAAAGATTATAGCAGATCTTACAAAAACTTTATAATAAGGTATTGCATTTAAGTAACCTTAATCCTTTGAGTGTTATTCCTTTTGGGTGAAGTTTCGAAAAGCCCAAGTATGACAGATCTTTTGACTTGTATGTATGCATCTAAATTTACAATTCTTCCTTCGGCATGATCCATCCACCTAACATCCTTTTAGGGCAATGGAAAGCATGCAATTATTTAATGTATGATTCTTTTTTTATAAAATCTATAAATAACAGTAATTTATAGACACCCTAGTTGTCAGAGAAGGTTCGCGGCGCGACGTACAAGACACGACAATGAGTAGTTTTTGCGAGGGTCGTATTGATTTTTAATTAACACCGGTCGACGTAAGTTGCAAAAAACTTATAGTAGAGAGCGTAGTAACTGTTGAACATGGAACGCAATTTATCACACGCCGGAGTGACTAGTCAAGGCTCATTGCGTTTCGCCTTGTACAATTACATATTTAAATATTTTTTTAGCTTTGATAAATGATGAGACTAACTAAAATTAAAAAAGTAATTTATTAATTAAAAAAAGTTATATTTGTGATTTCTGATATACGCTCTGCAACTATAGATTAATAACTAAACAATTATTTTTAATTTATTCGATACTGCGTCTGATGAGTCTGATAAGGAAAATGTTTTCTCCTCACAACCCAATCATGAAATGCATCTAAAATCAACGCAACTCATAAGGCCAAGTTTTCACAATATTTTAAATAGATCTCTTTAAAATATTGGATGTTACTCTTTAAACATAATTACAGTCGAACCTGGATTAGCGGGAATCCAAGAAACCGCGATATTTGTCTAGCTTATAGAGGTTTCTCTCTAATCCGAGCTTCTAACTTATGGAGATAGCTCGTCGGGACCAAATAATGACTCTTGCTTACCCAGGTTTGACTGAATATTAATCAAAGTGTAACCTTAATTAAATTGAAAAAAAAACTATTTTTCTAACTACCAACTTCTACCGGTCACAGATAAAAAATAATTAAAAGAGATTAAGAGTGTGTGGTCCATAGATAATGTAACCGCAATGCACATGCAAGGCGCCGGCGCACGCAGACAGGCTTATATTATCGCGACAGGTTTTAGTAACGGTACAGGCTCTATTTAATGATTTTATCCTCGACTAAAATACAGTACAACAAACTTAACTAGCAGTTAGGCCTGTTCTCGACCAATTATACCATACATTTTATTTTATTTTTACGATGCCGTTGCTTGTTCGTAAACACACGAGTGGTTTTTTTCTTTTTAATATAACGGAGACGGTTTTATAAATACACAATGTTTGTGGTCTTTTTTGGCGCGAAAGATAAGTTAGGCTGGCCGCTATTTATAGATAACTGTATATTTTATTTGCTGAGCCGACGTTTGTATGTTAATCTATGGAGACTCAGTAAACAGTACTGGCGATTAAGAAAATGTCCGTTATTTTTAAAGGAATATTTGATTTTCTTTATTTATAAAACTGCAAATAACTTTTTAAGGTCTTCGTCCTTTTGTAAAGGTCCGCAAGTACTAAGTGTCGGTAAAGTGTGAATTGTTTTTCACAATATAAAAAACCGTACTTATTTGATTGATCATTCATTCTATCTATTTTAGGGTAAATTTATGTTATTATTTAAATAAAGTTATCTAAAAATAGCAAGTTATTAACGGAAAAAGGCAATTATTTCCCCAAGTCTACTTAATTACAAATAAATTCAAGTAATAACGTTTAAAAACTTGTTTTAAATTTAAAATACTACAATTTCGTAAAGAAACATCTAAATGTTTGCCTAACTAACTCGTTATCAGCTTCTTAATAAAAAAATGTATTTACTTTTGAATAAATTATTAGTAAAAACAAATATTCTGTAATATATAACATTAAAATGATAAATCACGTACAATAAAAAGCGTTAGGGTCGTGCCACACGTGACGTGGCATAGATAAGGAGTATTTTATTTCTATCTATCATTTTGTTTGTAATTTGTATGCGGTAGAGGCGCACGCGAAGATATCCGAGCGTCGCCGAAGCTTCCCGAACGCTGGCGTGGGAAAAGACGGCAGGTGTTACCGATCCGAAGCACTTCTTACTGAGTAAACACTCGGCGTATACAAAATTATAACCGCTTCGAAGCGTCTGTGTAAATGGAAAACATATTTTGTGTGCTTAATGATTCTGCTTACATTTTTTTTAAACTTTTA
Source organism: Papilio dardanus tibullus (assembly GCA_013186455.1). Classification (NCBI taxonomy): domain Eukaryota; kingdom Metazoa; phylum Arthropoda; class Insecta; order Lepidoptera; family Papilionidae; genus Papilio; species Papilio dardanus. Next base: position 991,653 of record QDHC01000296.1, on the reverse strand, counting down.
TCAGGCGACAGTTTGTTTCTTTTTTATATTCTTGGACTGTTTATTAGTTATTGAGTCATCTTTTATTAGTGTTTAATGAAGTGGCATCGTTAGTACTTGACCTTTCCTTTGGCTCGAATGCACGCATGTATCTCGAGTACTTACGTTTAATGGTTGGTTATTAATATTGTTTGTGTGCAATATCTATCTTGTCTTGCTTTATTATTGCGATATACTCATAGTCTGCGGATAGGTCAGTGCCACTGTATTAAACTGTTATTAGTTTTACCGTATGGCTTCATTAGACCGAATTCGCGATAAAAACGGAGATTTTACTTCGGCATAAGGCCGTTTTTTGAAGGACCAATAAAGCCACCATAAATAAGTAGGGTTAAAATATAAAACAATATAAAACTCTAGTAGTTATTATAAATTGTCTTTAATATACTATTCTATTAATTCGCGTCTGTAAAATTATTGCGGTTTGCGTGATTGGATTCTTTAATCCGCCCATTTCTATAACCCTTTCTTTACTTTTATCATTTTATGTATATAAGAAATATCAACACTGTTACTTAATTTGAACATAATAGGCGCTTGCATTACAGACTTCCTAACCCTCGTAATGCATAAAATTAAATTTCTGGATCAACTTAAACGCATGCTCATAAATAATATTGTCACATTAGAATGCATTTGACTTGCTATTTATATATTGTCGCAACTCATATTTACATCTTACAATGTAAGAATAACCGATCATTTCATGCAATAAATAGATACACGTTGAACAGTAATCGAACACTACAAAAGAAATGTGGCAAAGAAACTTAATGACTACTTTTTAGGTCTTACAGATCGTGCAGTAAAAAATTATGCTTTATAATTATTGTTCGCAAGCGTATGATGTGTAGTTGCAGCTTAATTTTATTTTTCTTTGCAAATAGAGAGGCAAAAAATGAAATAATAGGTTGATACTACTATATCCAGATACTGTATATTTTTTTACATTAATTTGATACTTGACATTATAGTCTTCGTCAGCTAGTTCTAGGTGGAGACTTATTATTCAAAGGAGCTTCTCACAGGCGTTTTAGGGTAGTTATTTGAGTAGTAGAACTATGGAATTTAAACATTTTTATTCCTAAAACCCTGTGTGGATTCGCTTAAACTTAGCCAATATAACTCCCCATTTTCCTAGTCTCATCACTTCACTTACAACCTTCATGTAGATTTTTTGCGAAATGTAGAGGCTAGAATCTAAAATTGTACATGTCGTGGATCACTATTCCAAAAGGATGAAGGTTTGTTTTAGAAGAGAATAAATGTCAATGTAGATATTATATCTTGAACACAATAACTAGAATTCAAATGGCAACATTACCGTTGAATGAAATACTCATATTCTATTTACTCTTAACCATAAGTGCGATCAGTCACGTTCAGCACGCGACCGGCCATAACCCAGCGACCCGGAACATAATCGTTAGACTCGTAAATACTGGACATTTATCCGTGAACCGGAACACTTTATAGAGGGGTCATATCAAGGTCAAATGTATCGCGATCTTTATTAATGATAATGCAATTGTTTGATAGCACAATGATAATAGTTTTATTAACAGATTTTATTATGATAATTTCAGATGTTTTGGTACAGCATTAAATACTTAACTACACAGTTTTGATGAGTGTTAATTTTAAATTTCTGTACTTATGTAAATTGGTTTCCGTGGCGATATAAAAGAGTCGACAGAAATGTAATTATCGCCAAATGTTAAATATTATTGTATTAAGTACTTGTTTTATACAAGAGGACTGATTGTCATAGGTACTATTATTTTGATGGGTGTAACGTAAAGTTATAATAGCTCACTTTAGCGCCTGATCTGACAAATTATATGCTAAAATAGAAGACTTGTTAGATCTATCTAGATTCCTATCTAATAGGCTATGCTTTAATTAACTTAACGATATAAAAACATATGCGACATTGGCGCCAATATAATTGAGCGGTCCGACTATTATACCAGGCGATTCTAATCATCAACTCCAGTCATCTTAATCGATTAGCATTGAGAAATCGATAAACGCACCTCGATACATCGCCAATGAGGCATCGTCGTCATTAAGATAAAGTTAATTGGGCCCCACCGGTCTTCCGCGTCTCCGAGACGAGAGTGGATGCGTTGAAAAAAAAAACAACTCACACACGTGGTCACTACCGTTCATTTACGAGCGCGAATTATGCGTAGTACGGCAGGTGGCAGGTGACGGCGACCATGGGAACTCGGGGTTGTGTCGAGTTCCCACGGCAGCGTCATTCACCAGCCAACACCTGCGCCCCTTAACGGGGATGCTACACACACGCCCGCCACGCGAAGGAAAGCGCCGATTAGAAGCGTGCGTGTGTGCGCGCCCTCGCACGCGTCCGTACGCGCGCCTAGTGTGCTTGTGTGCGTCTGTGCATACGCGATTTGAGCATGCTTGTGTGCTTAAAGACGCGCGCTTAAAACGACTGTGTGCGTGACCGCGGGCGTTCGGACGCGCGACTTAAGATGTGTGCGCGTGGTAAGGCGATCTCTCGTTACAGGACTTACTCGAGTAAGTGTCCGTAAGGGGGCTGTTTACGTTTTGGTTTACGTTCGCGCTGACATGCCTTAGCAGATGGTAAATGTTAGAGGATGACTCACGCCTGTCTAAATTCAAGTATCAGTTGTCATAAGTAAAAAAAGTTATATTAGAACTTTACAATACGCAAATTGAGCTGAGTCTATAAGCGTAAGCTACTGCTAAAGCTTCTTTTCTAAGTCAATAATTTTCCTTTAGTCAAAAAGTAATTTTACAAAACTAAGGCCCAAACACGGCTTTTACATAATCCGGCTTATGAAAAATAAACATCAATATCTACTCATTGTCTCACCTAAGCGCATAATAGACAATCAATCAAGATTTATTAGTGTAGGCCGCATACAAACTAGCGGCACACGTCCACTCCAAACAATGCACTTATCTAAATGAGCGACGCGCGCTCTGGTGCCCACGGATGAGTATGCGCTATGCGACCCTAGTACACTCACGCCCTAAATATTTTATTTTAGGGGCATATTTTGGTTAAATTATTTATAAATTATCCCAATTTAATTGTTAATGATAATAAAAGGTGATTTTGCTAAATCGATAAGAGATTTAGTAAAAATCGGATATCTAATAATTTTCCTAACAGAATCCGTAATTTGTAATTACTAAAGTAATTTAGCAGTTACCTTATGTCTTCGGCGTAAGTTCGTGTATATGGCGAACTCGGTTATTGTTGCGTCAAAAAAACGTACATAAAACTGTTTTAGTAGACAAATCACAGCTCAAATTATTAATTCTCTAGATGTCTCTGCGTATGTTGTTTGTCAATAGGGGCACTGAGCAAGGGCCCGCATGCAGGGCCGATGCATAGGAATGCATTGTGCATGAATTTACGCGTGTCTGCATGCACCATTGTCTTACTGACGACCCCCGCACTGAGCAGTGATTTGGTAAAATACATTTTAAAAGGGTAAGAATGTCAATAAATATAATAGGGAATATATTGATTTGATTAGGTTTATTATTTTAGGTAATAGAATAGGTACTTGTATGTCATCTTTACAATAACTTTTCGAGCCGATTTATGACGAATATATAAAATTGATTATTGTATTAAACGTAACGATGTAACAATATCCTATTATAAAACTTTATCATTAGAACCACAACACTATAAGAATTTAAATCGGGAACAACAATGAGAGTTTCCCCTCTGGCGTCCGGAATCTAATTTACCATAGAACAATAGGGGTCACTGATACACGCGTCTAACATTCAAACAACACAATAACGTCCGACATATTCATACATAATTGACGTCACAAAATCCCCTAAACCGAAGTCAACAATGCGGGGAGTTCTGGCGTGTGTTATGCACGCTCCGCACACGAACCTACCGAGTGAACATGCCTTTATATAATCAAATTATGCTGACAGACTTGGATAATAATTGAATTAAATAAGTTCATTCATAAGACTGATTATAAAAAGTACTTTTTTAAGAACGTCTTATTGATTTTTAGTTCTTGCTGTGAACTTCTAAAGTCATAATACATAACGAGAATCAGCGTTATTATTGTTGTACTTTCTACGTTTGGTACCGGTACATTCATAAAATTTATGCCAAAATATAGAACATCCTTGTTCCTGGTACTTATTATGATACATAATTTGGCCCAATTAGGCCCCTGGTCTATCTGATTTAGTTCCGAGTGTCCTCCAGTATCGTATATTCGATGACTTATTAGTCCTCGTTTATCGCAGTAAAATGTTATACATATAAGGATCGACTTAATTGAAAAACTTACAGCGACAAAAATGAGTACATAATAAAAGTCTGGACTTTAACAAAGCTAGTGACCGTTGTGTTGAAAGCTTTTGATACGTTCCATACAGAGTTCCATTTGTAACTTTACCCTTGTGGGGACGTGGGACAAAAAAAAGTTAAGATTTTATTCTCCCCTTTACAAAAGGCTGCACGTGGTAGGGTTGTGGTGTAGCTACTCTTTTTTTTCATTTACCGAAGGTATTATGTTATGGTTAAAAATGTTGAGAGTGCATTGGGGATCGGTTACTACCACTTTCGTAGCGTTGATTAATTTTCGCTTCATTGAAGTGTTATGGAAACTTTTGGATATTAAATAACATGTTATACGTAACATATTTCGTATATGTACATGTTGGAGTATGTACAGTGATGTTGGAAAAATATTTATAAGTTGGATACATAACGTAATCTATATCTATTTGTATTTTTGTATATATTCAAATAACTCAAGAACTACTCGACCGATTTCAAAAATTCTTTTAGCATTAGAAAGCTACATTATCCTCGAGTAACATCCAGTAGTTCCTGAGTTATTTCAATACAAATAAGAATACAAAAATACAAAGTTTCTCTCTTTATAATATTAAGTATAGATTGCCTAATTTTAATACATTATCACGGCATCAAGCATTATAAAATTACTAATGCTAATAATAGAATTTTAATTAAATTATTTTCAAAACGTTGTCAAGTTTAAATTAAACAAGATGAATATACGAAATTTATTATCTTCAATTTATGTAATATTCTTTTTCGTAACTTGACGGAAGATAATTTAAGCGTTTAACAGATTTATTTGTTTTTAAATCTGAGTTTTCTTAAACAAGTTTAGTGTCGTTGCCGACGCAACAAGTCATCTGTCATTCTTATTAGAAACATGTTTTGCTATTAATGGAATTTACCTTTGATTTTATTACTTTAAAATAAGTATAATCATAATATATTTCTACTTAAAATGTTGTGAAAGATGTGCATTGTATGTAGATATGTTGTAAAAAAGCATCATGTTGTAATTTCTAGTTTTTGGTTCACCTATCTATACTAATATTATAAACTTTGTATTTTAGAATTTTTATATTTTTGTTTTATTAAAAAAACTCAAGAACTACTAGGCCGATTTCAAAAATTCTTTCACCATTAGAAAGCGACATTATCCCCGAGTACATAGGCTATAATATTTACTTCCACGCAGACGAAGTCGCGCACATCAGCTAGTTTATAATAAGTAATTTTTTTAATATTTAGTAACTTACAAAATGTTCTATATATCGTAACATTTATCAACTTTTATATTTATTGATGATTCTTATAAGAAAAATAAAAGAATAAAAATAAGTTTAAGATCGCAAAAATTATAATGAAAATTAAGTTATCTGAAATGGAACAGTGATTTCATCTTCTATATAATGTTATTCTATAAATTTCTTAAATCGATACTTTATTACCCACAATGATAATAACCTAGAACTATTTTCTCACTTAAAACATTTCTTAGATTCCTTCAAACTCTCCTTAATATGATCAACTTCTACGGACACGTGCATCAACTAACTTATGTTAATTAGCTAAAGAGCTACTGAGTTACGTATTTTATTAATGATTGTAATAAATTTATAGCTTAATATATTAATTATAGTAACTAATGTAAGTTAATCGATTTATAACTTTATGGACAGGAAGTTTTAAACATCTACGAAATGTTTACAACTTCGTAGCACTTTGCTACGGATTTTAAACAATTGATAGAATTTACGAAACATTCAATAATAAATAGATACAGGTCTCTACCTTTAAAATAAACACGATTAAGTACGCAAGCATGCATCTAAAATGAGTAAGCAGCGGTTATAGATTTCGTATATGCGTATTTGACAACGTTTGCATACGTTACTATTCCCTTTATGCCTTCATGTCAATATTATTGCATAGGGCGACCTCTTCTTAGCATTTTACATACTCCAGCATCTATAAAATGTCTTTGACTATTCATCTACTGTATAAATATTTAATTTTATTGTGTTAGTCTTCGATCACAAAGAATGTCCAAACAAGTGAACGATTTATATTAAATTATGTATAAACAAATTCAATGATTGTGATTGCGAACATTGTATAAAGTTAACATTAATATACCTTGAGGATATTAAAATAATTGTCCGTACATCCTCGCTGTGATCGAAGGAAATGATTTATCAGCGGTCTGTACGTGATTTGCGAGCGCCGCATCGCGCCGCCCTGGCCGCGTATAAAGACGATTTAATCGCAGGAAGCGACACAGGCGTACTATGATAAATCTGCAACGGAACTTATCTATCCAACCGCCAGCTGCCGCCCATGATTCATAGTGTTGCGATACTCATTCCGCTTAGAATTTGCAAGCCAAACGCCGACGGCGTACGGAAAGTCGAAACAATTATGCGAGCCACGTCTCTATTGTGCGTCGTGCTACAATCATAAAATCGCTGCATAATAATATTTCTATGAACTATTTAGTTGTGCATACCTGAAGAGTTATTCGATATTGTTAAAATATAATTGCGGGACGCGTATTATCGTTCCAGCTAGTGGTCACCAATAAAGCTTTTATAAACAATCTAGTCGACAATTCTAAGTCGCGGCACGTCAAAGCTCCTATTCGTAGGAGTTCTCGGTAAAAACCAGTCGTCGAGCGCGCGCCAACTCGCGTGCTGCGCGCGCGCCGCCCCGCGCCCGCGCTCGCCGCGCTCCGCACGCGCCATCCCGGCCCTGTATAAAAGCTCGACGCCCTTCCTGATTCGATCATTCCTAACTGCCGCTCCGTGTGTGCATGTCGCTCTATTTTATTCTCCTGTAAATACGTAGTCGTAATTCGTTACACTAAGCTTACTGTTACTTGTAAAGTTAGTTATAAACATGTGTCTCGCTAAGGATGGATCACCTTCGCCCCAAAAGGAGGCTGTGTCGCCTCGCTCGCCTTGGAAGAAGCTCTTGAACCGTCAGGTAAATTGAACACGATAATTATTTATTTACTTAGAGTAACATGTTTATTAAAGTGTTTCAATTTCAAGGTTGTTAAATTCAATTAAATGTTTATTCTTTACTTCTTTAAGTAAGATTGTATATTTACGTTGGTTATTATTGTTATTTTCAGAGCTCAAAGCCTAAATTACCGCGAAAGGTGACGACATCGACGCGAGTTAATCTTAATAAGTGCTGGACGAAGCTCGGTGAGCTGATATCCAACGCGTCGCCTCGCGCTGACCTGCCATCGCAAAAGACTGCTTACCCTGAGGAACCTCTCGTGGTGCCGTTCTCAGAATACTTCTACCCCATCGACCCGGTGAAACCGGTGCCTGTCGAAGACAACGACAACGCAGAGAACCAGAACATTCTCAACAATAACCGTTACGAGCTGATCTCTGAAGCTTTGGAGATCAACGACAACATGGCTAACGAAGTCCGTGAAATCTGCTACTCGGCCACCAAGAGCAACTGTTTCGTATGTAAATTATGCTACTAATCTATAATTATCCTTTAGTATTAATTCCAATAACCGCTCTTCCGAATCCTTTCTTCCCATTCGAGGCTTTAATTTTTCGGTACTATTAATTCAGTAAAAACAAAATCATGTCTTCCAATATTTAGATTAAGTGCGTGCTCGTTCCTTAGAGTAATATCAATCGTGTCTTCCATTAGACTTAGTACTGTCACAAGAACCGGTCAGTTTTGACAGCTGTCATTACAACTATAAACAAAAATATAAGCAAGTTTGAACGAATCGATTCGATTTTTTTAACTTTTTCTTTTTTTTTCTTGACTCTTGACGTCTTTTCTATTTGTCAGAACTGGCCAGTGATATTGTGATGGGTGTAGTTAGATCGATGGTGCATTATGTTCCAGTTGTCTATATTTTGATTGTTATCTGTGCTCCATACTTGTATTAGCAATGGGAAGTATGATGCATTATCGATATGTTTAAATTAATTGTTCGATATAATATAACAGTGTAAATTGTCAGCATGTTTTGGTAGACAGCTTTAAAGATCAACTGCACTGTATTTATCAACGCACTAATAACCAATTAGCTCTTGCATTTCAATCCTGAATAATTCATGTTTATCGTAAATCATCGTCTTCCATTAGTTTATAAGATATTATCTGTGATTTTAAAAATACACGTGAAAGCTTTAATTAGTTATAAGAAGAGTTATAACAATTAAATTGTTTATAAGATTAAAGAATATAATATTGCTTACTGTGAATGTTCCTCTTACTAAAAACTTAGAATTGAAAAAATCTCGTATTTTCTTAAATATAAGGTCGAAGTTTCTTTGATTGTAGGTTTTTAGAAACATTTACAGTGACTTTTTAATCTAGGAAGTAAACATATCTTCAACAAAAGCTTTAATAGTTTTTAAGGTTACAAGGATAAGACAATTTTGGTTATTGCTTTTTAAGTTTTTGTTACATTGAAACTAGAGTTAAGTAAAAGTAGGCCGAGCGTGCCAATCTTAATTTTTAGAAGTAACTAATACTTTACTGCATGCTATTTTATATGTTTGTATTAGAATTTAATGTCTAGTAATTAAGTCTTATTCTTCCAATGTGTCAATTATTAGATTAGTATGTGTTAGATTAAGCTTAGAATAAGCCATTTTTGTAGACTGATAATATTAAGGATTGTCAAGACTTTCGTTTGATCTCTGAATCTTAATAAAGTTTTAATTTTAAATAATATATTTGTTTTATTCCTTCTAATGGTAACACTTTACATATCGTAAAAAAAATTAAAGCATTCATTATATTTTTTGTTATACATACAAAAATAAGTCGTTTTACATTGTATGAAATGCCGGGTTCGGCTCTTTGGGAAATAAAAAAAACTTCTTAATTTTCATAAATACACAAATAAACAAATTACCAATTAAATTAATTAGAAACAAAACTATATGAAAAAAAACATTGATGTCGGTTGCAGTAGTCTGGGATCATTTATTTAACACAATAATATTTGCTAAGAAACCCTAAACAAAAAAGTAATCAATAATTTAAAATGATAACGAATTTTACCAATGTTCTATTTGTACAGAATGATACGGCAGTACGGCAGCTTATATACATTTAATCGTTGGTAACTTAATTCATTATCTTCTTAAATTATTTCTTAACTTTATACATATATACAATTATTGGGTTGTACGGAAAATAATTACGTTTTTTCGAAACCAACTTCACACTTAAGCCGCATAACCATTATATGTCTTGAGAGCTGATATTGCAAGGCTTGTGTGTGAAAAAGTTCTATTACAATAACTTAATTATCTACAACGTTGTTAATCCTTCTCGCGCGATCCTCTTCTGTTTTTTTCACTTAATTTTTTTACTTATAAAAGGCAATGGTCTTATTGCCATTATGCCACCAAAGAGTTGCAATATAGACTGAACACCATTACTTGCGAAAATTTTGAATAAACGTAAATAAAATATGATATTTTTGTTGACCTTGTGATATCTTATTGAAGCCTCTGATCTAGTTACCGATGATGTTAGTGATTGTAGTTATTTTAGTAATATTTTTTGAGAATTTATTCTTAAAACCTTCTATGGCGTATTGGAACCTACGTTTGGGAAATTATAGTTTGGCCAGTTAGGTCGAATGCGACGGTTAAAAGAGATGAAATGCATTTGGAAACCCGGTAAATACAGTGCTGACTACCCATATGTAAGAATACAGGAAGAAAACCTAATGGTTTGGTAATCAATAACGTTATTTTGGACCAATTTAAGCATACGCCTAATTACCTTGTTAAATTAAACGAAAAATATTTTTAAATCTAATTAAAGAAACCGTTTATTTACATCAATGCACCCTCTACCAATTACGTAAATCTATACTATTATTATAAAGAGAGGAACTTTGTATTTTTGTATGTATTGAAATAACTCAAGAACTACTGGGCCGATTTCAAAAACTCTTTCACCATTAGAAAACGTTATCCCCGAGTAACATAGGATTTGTCTACGCGGATGAAGTCGCGAACAACACCTTGTATTTTACTAAAGATCATCAATTTAACGTATACTTACTATTATAAGACATAATAAACACATTAATTTTCTGTCGTTTCAACTTCATTACAAAACTGTAATCTATTTTACTATTGTAATAAAGTAGATTTAATCCAAATTAATAGTTAATAGTCGTTTTATAAATCAATTTGCCGTGTTTATAACATCATTTGGCATCCATTTGTATAATCGATTTATTTAAATTAAACGAAATGTAAAGATTAAGTTTAAAATTAACATCTAAGCGTGCGTTAATAATTTGTCAATTTAACTTAATGGAAACTTATTATATCCAATAATATCAATTAGAATATTATTACTACATAAATCTAAACATTTTTAAATACTTTTCAATAACTTAGGTTTGCGAGAAAATCAATCGTATATTGAATTAACCATATGAACTAATTAATTTAAAAGTTTAACTCAGTTTAATAGTGAGCTACTAAACTTACATATTTATGAATTTAAATTAAAACACCAAGCTAAAAACAAAGCACCATCAAAACTATGAAAAACTTTGTAATCATTTGGTTTTTGTTTGGTTGAGTTAAACTAGTTATAAAATGTATTGTTACACTTAATTGCATGTATACTTATATGCTTGCAAACTGTGCAGCGCGAATATAAACATGATATGTTTAATGGCACCAAGAAAATGAATTATGTATAAACTTTGTAAAATTTGATTATTAAATTAAAATTAAATAAAAATAAATAGATGAAGTACATTCATATTAAGTACATGGAAGGAATAAATCTGCTTTCCGATTTGTTAGCGTGCGGCCTGTTGGATACATAACTAATGGTATTTTTAGACATATGTATGAAAGGACAAAAACACCAAAAGCTAGTTTAGTTTACATGAACAGCAATAAAATCAATAACGAGCAGCTGTGACTGAAGGTAAGTCAACATCAATGTAACGCGTCGCAAACCGTGAAATCTTTCGCGAAAACGAAAAGCCGTCGCGAACCGTTGAATGCCGAAATACGCTGAAATCAAAAGACATGTGTTTGTAATACTGACACCCGTTCAGCGTATCAAATCGTCGAAGAAAGGCCGTACAAATCCCTAAGAAATAACCGAAAAACCGAAATTTTTCTGCGATTCGTCACACCGGTACCGATTTCACGGTGCCCTATTACCGCATCGTACGATAGAGGGAATTGAACTAGCCGACTATGCCGACTATACCGACTTGGTTATGTGCCTTTGTCCTGTCGTATATCGCGGGATCGGAACGAATCGTTCCTTAGAAATATCATGCGATTTATCATTCTTAAACGTTCGCCCGCGCATTGCATTATACCACTTAAATGGACGTCCAGAGAACTTTTGTCAAACGTCACGTATCCAGACCATTTTATGACACGTAGGAATTGATATTCAGTATTGTGGATACTGCATAAGATATATTCAATAGCGGCATCTAATAAAAGTTTTACATTACGTACCTCTTTATGAATAGTTCATAGTTGAGCGTCGGTGGCTCAGGGGTTTAGCTCTTGACTTGTAAACTGCAAGACCAGAGTTCGAATCCCACCATTCAACAATGTGTTTTTCGATGTTTATATGTTCATATTTACCCGACCCTCTTACGACGAAGGAAAACATCGTGATGCAACCTGTACATATCGGCGAAGAACTTCGAAGATATGTGTGAAGGCACGCAAAATACGCGCTAGTCGTGAAGTTGCGGAAAATGGAGCCCCATCATAGATAGAATACACTACACTTGTTCATAGTTACTACATGTATTTTAAAATGAAACACATAACTGTTTTCTCTATCAGTGTTCAAACATAAAATCGATAACCGTTAACAATGTGACCAAACAATTCATATCAAATACATCGGCTTACTTAAACATATCCCAAAAAAAAATCATCGTATCGCTTTAGTATCCAAGGACCTGTGAAAATAATCGTCCGTCTTGTTAAAATTCACAGCAATAGTGTTTTGTGCAAGCCCGACCGTGTAAAACAAACAAGTCTTCCGTAAAATTCCGTCTTTATTATATTATGTGGTCTAACTTGTGACAAGTAACACCATGATTTGTAAATATCAAGGAATAATAACCCTTATTTATTTGTAGTAAAGGACTATTATCGCTTGTAATCTTGACAACAGCTAATGTTTAGCCCTGTTCACGCTTTACGGATCTGTCAACAGTGGACTTTCGTTAAAAGCATCGCATTAGTTAGTTTCCGGGAATAATTGGTTGTGCATACAAAAACCAATACTATTTAATAGCAGCCGTATGTAATGGATATGTAGACAGCTAAGTTACTACATGAGTGCTAATACTACAACCTCTATTGAACCTTACAAAGTTTTGCAAGGATATTAAATATAATAATTTTCGGATACTTGACAGCCTATATTCTAGTCTTACCCCTTAAATGCATGGTTTTTTATAACACATAATATGCAACAAACGCATAATGTAGACATTTGGCAACATACAGTTTTATGTTTTACTAGCGACCCGGCCCGGCTACGCACGGGTGCAATGCTGACACTAAATACACTACAGAAAAAATGTTGTATATAACAGCCATTCGTACTAATCATAATTGCACCCGTGCGAAGGCGGGGCAGCTCGCTAGTTATACATATAAACCTTCCTTATGAATCACTCTATTAAAAAAACCGCATCAAAATCCGTTGCGTAGTTTTAAAGATTCAAGCAAATATATGGACAAACATAAAAAAAGCGTTATTGTTTTTATACTATGTAAGGATAAGGATTATAATTATTTTTATACAGATCTAATACAAATTATAACTAAAAAAAGAAAAACCAATAACTAACCTAATAAGAGTTGAGAATATATATATTTTTTTATAAGAACTAGCACTCGTATATCAATGAATACAAAATAACGGAGACGCTTCTTATAACTATAAATTTGTCGACCGCCAAATAACGTGAAACGCGGTATGTATACATTTAGCAACAAGATGCATTTAAGGGTTAAAATGTCCCCGCAAAATTAATCATTAAGTAAAACTACATAAACTTAGATATCATCGTCATCTGAGGCACTACAGCCGTGAGTAGGCCTGGTCCAGTAAATTTCTCCACGTCTGCGTACTCAAGGCTTTTTGCTTCCATGATTTGACGCCGATGTTCTTAAGGTCCTTTTCGACGTCATTCAGCCATCAAAATTAAAAATAACACTTCGATTTTTATACTTTTTCAAGTGATTTTATATTATAAAGTGCGTACATGAAAAATGCATTTAGTCGCAGTCTTTGGTTATTCGGTCAGATGTCAACTTTGGCAAGGGTGTTAAGTGCGCAGGAAGTCATTACTAAGGACTCCATAATTAGGTGCGTTTGTGCAACACTTAGTGACTTCCGATTGCTGGTAAAGTGACCATGATTCTGTATTTCAAGGGATAAAAATTTGCAACAATCTTTCACGTTTAGTTTATTCACCACGTAACATTCGATATTATATTTTAATATGTTTTGTTATGTTTTTGTGTCAAAATTAAACGATATCGCCGTAGATTTGGAGT
>QDHC01000296.1:933694-959974 GCA_013186455.1 Papilio dardanus tibullus | reverse complement strand
TTATCTTCAAATACACTAAGAAAACATTACACAAGTAAAATTTTCTTCCCTTTTTTTAATCAATTTATTTTGATTTTTCCGTTATACAAAATTCTAATATGTTCACAGTACACATTACATCCCGATGCACCCTTCATTCGAGTCGTGATTAATTCAAACGTATAACAAGTTCACTTCTGAACCTCCCCTACCGTTAGTAACGCGACAAGTGCAGCTCCAAACAATACGTGTAAACAGGGGAGCGGTGCGGGGTGCACTTGTTCACAAAACCATAAACAACATTCAAGTGCCTTACCCTAGGGGACGCATAGATTAACATATTAAAATAACACAGGTTAAACTTGTCTTATCACTTATCAGTATGTGTTGTACATTATTAAAAGTATCCAAGAGATTAGACTGTGATAATGTGGCCTAAAATAATAACTACATGTTTACAATTCCATTTAAAAAACTAATCTTCATCTCACTGAAGCCTGTACGTCATAAAACATAAACTTAAACAACTAATCTATCCCCATCATAAACTCGAATCCAAACGTAAAATCATACAACAATCACATTAATCGCTATAATTATCAAAAAAATCACAAAAATTGTTTAAGAGCCCCAAACAATCTCGCCTAATAATGTTAAAACGCCTCTAATAGACATTTAATTACAGTCCCCGCCGAGTCCCACTGACCCCTTTTACACTTGTTTACATCTTCATCCCCTTGCCCCTCGAAAGCGATGAGCCATCAAAATGGAATGTTTAATTCCAATGCTCCACAATCCCCATACGATCCATTATACAAAGCGGAACGTTGCTCGCTTGCCATCTGTCGCGCCGAAACTCGCGACGCCGAAAAAAAGCTAAATGTGCGAGCAACCCTGGGAACCTACGCGCAGAGAGCATTCCCACGAACAACCCCTCAATTTTCAATAACCAAATTAGCCTTTGCGTTACCCTATTTCGGATATGAAGGAGTCGTGAATCTATTCATACTAATAAAAAATATGCTCGGTCTCTTTCCTATCGCATGGCTGATCGTATGTTCATCCCCTTCGAATGCACGTGTTCCGAGATCGTATATTTAAAGTGGGCCCGAATGTGTGCGCGCCTCGGCCGCGGCGCGCGGCTCGCACCTGCCGCCGCCCGCGCACCCCATTGGCCGCACCACTATCACCGCTACACTCATTTCTTTTAAATCTTAGCTTTTTTTCTTGTAACGCTTCGGACATACGATGAAAAAAATCTTACACGTTCGAACCGGTACACGACCAAACATTTTGTGCGTAGGTGGTATCCTAAATTTAATCTTTCTTTTTATAAACAATATGCTAATGAACACCCACTTGAATTGTTCAAATATTTGATTCGGAGATAGAGTTTACTTACATTTATCTTTGATCAAAATAACTTAAAAGGGTAATAATAAAAAAGTTAAATTTATAAACAAATAGACAATAAATCATTATTATGCGGTGATAAAGTCACACGCGTCTAACGCGTGAACGACCTGAGGTCAATACAGGGGGGTCGCGTTACCCCATCGCTGACTCGGTGACCCCGAGGGGCGCGAGCGATTACAATCGCATTGTACTTACTCACTCACCACTCTCCCAGAACGGGGGCTAATGAGCAACATGTGCTGTTTACCCACGCTCCGGCGCAGCGCGACGCGGCGCGTGGACAGCTCGCGACAACCCTTCTTGGATTATCGGACACTTGTCACTGGAACTTGATTCAATATTTACTTGATATATTCATGATAAACTTGATAAGCATTCAATATACATTAGTAAAGATAACCTGTATTTAATGTTACAATGACATAAAAGCAGAAGATTTAGATTTGAAATTACAATAAGACTCGTACATGAATCCTATTAAACTTTTCCCTTCACGTAAACTTGCTTTTAGGATTTTTTTTAAATTGGTCAAAGTGACCCAATATGACTTCTGTAACAATATTCAATAATATCCCGTAGTATATTTCGTTATCCTTTATAGTGTAAATCATTACTACAATAGGAATCACGATAGTCTTAATAACAGAAAACAAACTTTATTTGATGCTAAATTATATAAACAAGTATGTGAAATAACTTAAAAATATTCTGACTACAAATCCACTTGATATAGAAACACTCACAAAATGATTATAAAGATGATAATGTTTATGAAACGCATAATAGAGTATCAAATATACCACTTAAGTTACGCACACACGCGCGGGAAGAGCTTTTCATACACGCGGAGCTTTTGTGCCGGGGGCGGCGCGCCGGGTATAAAACGGCAGGCCGGCCGTGCAGCCCCACATTCCCGCTTCTACTCTCACAAGCAACACACGTTCTATCGAAACAACTTTCCAAAATGTCTTACTACGCCAACAACGAATACATCATCTCGACTAACAACTCGATCAATGAGAACAAATACAACAGTGATAAGGCGAAAAACAGCGGCTTCAAGGCGCTGTTGAAACCTTTGATGAAGATCATCAAGAAAACAACGAAACGCGCTCCCGTGAAACAATGCGACACTTCGTACGAGAGCGAGCAGAACTCCAGCAACGAAATGTTGGAGAAGAAAATCTACGAGGAAATGGACAACTGCCAATCCGGCGCTGCTTTCCTCGTTTGCAATGAAGATGAGAGCTACGACCTCGTGCCCGTCGCACGCGAAGACTTCTACATCCCTGTTCACTTCGCACGCACCGACGCCGGCACCTTCTTCTGGACCACCGTCTCCAAAACCGAAGGCGACTTCGCAACAGCTTCCTGTTACACCGAATGCCAGACCGCGGAACAGCAGCATCCCGTCTTCCAAGACCGCTGGGTCCAAGCCTAAATTGACAACGACTTCCAACAACAATCAGTGTCTTCCGTGAAACCAGTGCCCGCTCCGTTGGTTTCCTCAACCGTCTGTGATGTTAGCTTTAAACATAGTTCTATTGTGCCATATGTAGTTAGGTTATAGGGATCTCGTGATAAACTCCAGTAGAAGCTTTAATTGTCGTTTCATACGATGTGATATTTTTTTGTAATGTATAAATTAATTATAGGTTTAGGCTTATTGTGATCGAATACTGAGCTTTAATTGTATTATGTTGTAATAATTTATTTATGTTTAATGATTTTTTAACACGTTGAAATAAAAGAATGATTAAGAATATTTCCTATCTTTTACTTACGCAACCTTATTGATACAGAGTACACATAACACATAGATTTAAATGATTACGATTCAATGTAATGAGAGCTGGCGGTTCCTCGGCTCGAGCCGCGCTTCGGAACCTGTATGAGAAGTGGTCAGACGGGATGTGGGCGCGAGGCGCGAGGCGCGGGCTATACTTATCTCGTGGCTCGCTCCGGCGCGGCGCGGGCGGCGCGGCGTAGGACCGCATTGCTGCGCCCGCGCACGTGCACGCCCGCCGGCCACGCTACTGGATTTATAAAATACCTTTTTGTCGCTTCCCGCGCTTTTTATTATTCATTAAGTAATGCAGAAAAATAAATATAATATACGTCAAAAATAACGTATCTTTTCTATATCTAAACTAGTTAAAGGAAAATTTCAGTTTCTGATAATATGCTATTGAGAAGAAGAGAATCGCGAAATAGCTAATGGAATCAAATTAAATTCTTATTAATCTGAATAATTTTAACAAAGACCCGAAATAATAGTATTCGTGTTTTAATTTTAATATTTATTAAATATGTTTACAAACAATAACAAAAATAAACGGATGTTTTAATTTACTTTTCATTTCACGTACTACAGAACAAGAATTTTACTTTGTACTCTATTTTCATTTACTACGATTACGAAATCTTTCTAATTAAAATAGAAAACGAATTTCTCCAATCCCTAGTATTGTTTTTCAACTATGATCTCATCTTTATAGATTAAATCATCTAACTTATACAAAACTTATCTACGCAATATCATCCACCTCGTTACTGCTAATCGTTTAACATTCTCACATAACAGTCCAACAAGATCATGTCCAATTATCCATCAATTTAATTATAACAAAACAAAAAGGAATCGATCTTATATCCATTTACACTCTATAATTAATGCTTACAATGTATCATGTAAATTAAGAAGCTGTACAACTACAGTAAGGGCAAAATAACCTGTTCAAAATAGTACGAACATGTTCCGACGTGTTTCGACAAAACTTTCTCACCAAAAGATCGAACTTATTAAAAAAACTTTTGTGCAACTTACGTGCTTTTGTGTAAATTCAAATGACATGCATTATTTCTCTTTTTTTGCCAAATAACAATAAGATTGAGAAGAATTTATTGATGCACGTGTAACAAAGCTTTTTCATTATTTAAAAGCTTAAAGTCAGCAATTGTATTACGTTTTAAAATTAACCAGCATAAGTTATTGCTACTGAATTTCCTATTACTTACTTTAATTTATTAGTAGGTATAGTAATTAAAATTACAATTATAGTGTTAAAAGAAATATTGTTAACCTTACTATCAAGGAAAGCTCAAGGAAACGACCAATACCGTTACCGAATAAATATTTTCTAAATATCCGATTTGTTAACAAATGCAAATTCCTAGACCTAAATGTTTCTAGTGTGTGAATTAGTTAAACTGCATATTTATAAAATAACAAATAACATATTTATAAACGGCAACACCATAAGTCAACACACTAATCTGTTTACTATACCGTATTTCGTAATTAACTAGGCGAGAGAAGGCGCCAAAACGAGATATGCAAATTCATAGTCTATTGATTAAAAACCGCTAGCTTGCCAGTTGTCATATTCAGTATACACGACACCGATTATACGTGGGCCGATAGCGAAGTGGTCCGGTTTAATAATACCAATGCGTCGGAGCCGTGAGAAATTTCGGCAGATGTACAATTCCTTGATGCGGTGTACGACGACCGAGCGCTTATCTTGTTTTTTTTCCCTCTTAATAATACTCGGAGCTTTCGCATCGACGTTTCGTGGCTCGTTCGTGACTCATCGAGGTATTGTTAGTCTATGCACGTGTGCTCGGACCTTCGGGCTTTAGAAAGGATTCCTTTTTTTTTTCGGCAACCCTTATTTCTTCTAATCGATCCGTAACTCTTGCAAAATTTGGGTTAATTTTTTTTTATTCGAGTGCAATTTCGAATTATCGAAAGGACTCACGTGCATTGCAATTGTTGCATTGGAATGTTTCTTTATTTTGGTAACGAACACGTGTGGCCTGTGGTCCATTATTATTAAGTAGAATGATTAAAATTTTTCATGAACCAAATCCGACATTTTATACATATTACAAAAAAGATACTCCTAAGATATGAAGGTAATTATCACCAATTAAATAAGATAATTAATTAAAGGTTTATGTGATAAGAAATAAATAACCGCGACAATTTAAAGTTTCAACATATAAATTGTTAGTCGTATCTACCATTACAGTTTATCTTAGTTTTATTACCAATTACTTCAAGTCTAATTGAATTGGTGCATGTATTCTTTAACAATCGCAATTTATAGCTAATTGAAGCTTAGCAAAGGCGCCTCGTTAATAAGTAAGGCAGTTGGAATTTAATTGGCTAAGCTCGAACAAGGCTGGTGACGCAAGCTAAACGCGATTAGAGACATATCGCATAGCGTTTTAAATTACTTACTGTTTAAAATATAATGATGTAACTAAACGAAATATTTATGTTATTTAATTTTTTTCAAAAATGTCCTTCAAGAAGCGTGCCTATCTATTTTTAAAAGGCGTGTTCGCAGTTCCTCTGATGTTGCGAATGTCCATTGTCGTCGTTGACCACCTCGATGTTCCCGCTACTCGTTTTCCCCCTTCTTTTATATAAAAAAAACATTTAACGATCCTACTAATCTTAACCAAAATAATATAAACATACGAATGAAATATCATTGTCGTTTCAGTTTCTATAATCAATTCTTGACCGTTATTTTAGACAAAAGATTAATTAATCTTTTAGAAAAACATACTACAATTAACTGTTTATATCAAGAATGTATGAATACTGAATACATGTTCTTTAAATTACAACTGTCGACAATATTTTAATCTGTTTGCCGCTACTGCATTTCAGCTTAATTGGCGTGGAAGTGATGTCATGGGGCTGATTAACGTCGCATCAAAAAGTCATGCAATTGAGTGTCTCTTAAAATAGATGGTGGCTGCGACTTATTTTGTATACTATACATGATGGTATACAATACACAGTAATTCTTCGAATTAAATTAATTTGATTTAAGGTCTAAGGATATTATATTTTTCAATGTATCTAAAGTCGGCTACTGACGCTCAGTTTTAACTGTACAGTTCGACTGCGCAGTTAACACTGACGTGTGTAGGCAAAACTGAGATCTGTATACTTCGACTATGCAGTTTAAATTGACTGATTATGCCCTTCTCTATGATAAATTAAATGCTTTGTTTAACTATTTTTTTGATGACAGGTTCCTTTATGAATAAACAATAGATCTGTTGTAGTGACTTCTTTGTAATTTAGGCCACCCAAATAGGAACGTGACTTTGTTAGTTAAATCCGATCTGTGTTGTGTCTAGCGTTAGGTTGACAAAGTACGGCTACGTGCCCCGCTTATCAGAAACAAACGTTTGCAACAATTAACACCTGTGTAATGTTGGCGCGCGGGTTCGGCGATGAGATCATCCAATGTTTGATCAGATGTTGGCCGACAGTAATCCAGTCAACACGCGATCTGCGTCAAATGAGTGAGCTGGCGCGTTGCCGGTTAAGGCCAAACATTTGCCATAGGATTGAACTACATCGAAATTAAAGAATTAAGCCCACTACAAACGTACAATTTTAGTTTTATAGTTCAACTGTACATTTTAAATTGACGTACACACGTCAATTTGCACCGTGAAGTCGAACTGTACAATTTTCCGTTTTGTCTACACACCTCATTTTTACCTATGCAGTCGAACCGTTCAGTTAAAACTGTGTAGGTGAAACTACGGCTCTGTAGGCGGATTTATACCTACGAGTATTATAAACTCTACCTTAACTGCACTCAATTCATTAGATGATCGTCATTTGTAAATAATAATACCTTTTTTTAAATTTTCTAATAAAGTTTTACCATTATTTTATATTCAGCGACACTTATCGGACGGATGTTTTCATAAATTGTTTTAATAAAGTCACACATTCTTACAGTTTCCTTTTTCAATTATTTTGGTTGCATTTATTTTAATTCAATACGTAAGTACATCATTTTCAAAACATTTTATTTTTTATAAAATCTATATTGCCATACTGAGTTATTACACAATGTGAAAAAAACCGCAGTGCCTTAACAAACGTCAACAAAAACGTGAATCACCATCAGCAAATATGTTGACAATTGCCGCTCATTATACAACTGGTTAAAATACGGCAAAGAAGTTTAACAATAATTAAATTTTTCGAACATGACTCTCACTGTATACCGCAGCAAGAAGGCAATTAAAAATTTAACACACACTCAGCTCAATATAATTTAAGAGTTACTTAAACCGGCACATTTTTTTAATTATGTAACTTACGGCCGAATACCGAAAATAATCTTAAAGGAAGCACAGCATAGAATCTAACAAACATCATATCTCTTTGGTGTTTTTAGACGCTGTTACATATTTAAATGACGTTTCAATACTCGGCCATTAACAAAAATCACATGAAACATTGCACTTTGTATTCACAATCTAACACTACAAACAGGAAAATACCGCAAATAAGATTATTACCGCGGAAGATCATTGAAAAACATTATTAACAAGTATGTAAATATAAACACTGATAATTTTATAGACAAATAATATTTATTATTAAAAAAATAATTTCCTGTTGTCAATCACGTTTCACAAACAATAAACGTTTATTACAAATCACTTAAACACAACTCATTAAAAAACGCAATGATATTAAAATTGTAAGTGTTTCTGAGTACCGTTACTTCCACATTGGTATCACGGATATAACTAAACTTAAATCTTTACTTCTACAAATTATATACAACGATCACCCTTCGTATTACAATTCTTACGAATCATCGTGAACTTTGACCCTAACATCCTATTGTCTGCGAGATTATTGTTTCGCAAACGCTTCCGTCTCCCCTTGTAAATAAACATCTTACATGCACTGTCACTGTTTCCCGATAGATGGCACTGAAATCATCGAGCACGTTCAATGTAAGAAAGTATATATATTTAGAATGAACCTTAACACTTTGTCAATATCGTTATATTTTATTGATATTAGTAGGTATAAATGTTATGATAAAAATCGAGGGAGGCAACCCCGTACATCCATATGCCTATTACTTTTAATTTTTATACTCTATATTTCCACTCATGTTACCTTCTGTTCCGACAATGTTATTTATACAATAAAGTATATTAAATAACGTTTTAAACATAATACCCATATAAGTAATGCACAGGCGGTTCTTGCCACGCGCGCTTGACATTTCCACAACAATTACCCAAACAATATGGTAATTGCGTATTGTTTCTATACACCGCATCCCGACCGCTTCGAGTTATTGCTCAAAACATTTAACAGTCGAACGTCTATTATTGTTTGTTTAACAATTTTGACATTTGAATGTAACCAAAGTTTAGTAATCGTTATGATCGATTATTGACTAAAGATCTAAACGTTTAGATGATTACTAATTTAGGCCGTTTAGTAAGGAAAAGTTAGTATTAAATCTTAGTTAGTAAGTATGGTTTATAAATTACAATTCAATGTTTATCTAACTGGCAAACGAGTAGCTTTTTGCTAGCATTTGTTATGTGTCCATTTCGTTGTATCTTTTAACTTTATGACTTGCAATCGGGGTTCTTGCATATAAATGAATAACTAGTTTGCATAATTATTTTGCCCCTTGTTAAATATACGATAAGATTGTTAAACTCGATTACAATAATAAATTTATAATTAGCGAAGTTGACACACTTGGGGGGAGTGGGCGCCGAGAGAGCCGGCCCGGTGTTCGGGCCGTGGGAACTTCGGCAGTTGCATCGCGAGCGACACCTGCCCCCTTATAAGATATACCAATCTCTAATTTGGAACAATTTGTATGACCTTTCGTTTGTTTACGCATTCTTTTTACTGCATTATTAAGTTAATCGTATACTAAAATAAACATGGAACCTTTTTTGTTTGTGTAGAATTATTATAACATGATAATTGTAAAAATCTTGCATGATCCTTGGTGAAAGCAAAGATCTAAAAAAAACTTTTCATGTTTTTACAACAATTTTGCAAAAATATTTAGAATCATATTTTTTTTTTAATTCTAAAAATTTTAATATGGCAACATTTGCAATAAAAAAATATCATCTAATTCCGGTTCATTGAAAGCGTTTAAGTACTCATAGAAGAATCTATGACACTGATGAAAAGAGTTACAAATTATCATCTTAGATGACATAAGTAAAGTAACTCTTTTCTTATATGTTTAGATCCGTTGTTCGCGCGGTTTTTGTCCACGCGTCACCGCTCGCGTCGCGCGTCACTCCCTGCGCTCCGTGACCCGCGTCCCGCGTCCCGCGCTCGCTCGCGCCATATGTCGCGTGTATCGTGGGAACGCATCCCGCCATGTAATACTAACCTCTCCCTTTTTTTTAACTGTCAACATTTGACATGCCAAACTTCAAATTATATTTTTAATACAACGTCATAAGGTTCACTTTAGTTCTGAAATGGAATATAAAAGAAAACATCCTACTTTTGTTATGGATTACATCATATTGTGCAATTATATGTCATAATTAAATTCACGCACATTTTGACTTCTAAAGTCACAGTTTTAAATATGTCCAAGTTTAATTAACCTTTGTATTTAAATGACAAACCAAAAATCGCTTCAAACTCGTAGATCAAACAAGAAATTAAATTGATTTTAAGATTCTAAAAAAAACTACAATCGTCTTAGAAAATAAAAAATATAAGATATTGTTTATTTATCAAGCGTTGTAATGGTATTGCCTATAAATAAAATAGCAAGAGGCAAAAAAAAACTTAAGCAGAGGGGCAGACGCACAACTGGCGCGAGCGATCGTGGGAACGCTTTCAACTGTATAGTGACGCCTTAGAAAAGGTGCAATTCCTTTTTTTTTTGCTTTGAATCAGTTTTTATCTCTAACTAGCTCACGCTCCGGGCTATGCCTATTTAGAAATGTAATTACATAGTTATAAATTATACGTACATACTAATAGGGAATTACTTTTTTATAGTACGTAAACGTAATTTGCAAATATAGTACCTAATGTAAATGATATTGTTGAATTTTTCTTTGACTAACGTGGCGAAAAAAACAAATTAAGTGACAATTAAATATAAAAAAAAACAAATTGAAATTAAAAATATGTATTCAACCTTGAACTTCATTGTATCAAGGAAAAATATAAAATATATCAATATTATCATTAATAGATAAATAATTATCAAATTCTTTAACATAACTGTAAATATAATACGTGAGGTAACAATATATCATCGATCAATACAATTTCACAATTCCACGCGTAACCCTAGATTTGGCGTACATCTGCCGTTGCAAAGAAACCCCCGCATTATGCGCGGCACGTATTTTTTCTTGACCCCGATCGCCCTTTATGCCCATGGGGAGCACCGTGGGAAAGATCTTGCACAATTCACCGTTTCCTTGGCCATATGCGACAGAAAAAAGTGCAATTATTTATTCCCCCTCGAAGAATAAGGGGAGTTGTGAGAACGTGACCTAACAATGTGCTTCCTGGCTTTCGATACATAATCTCACTTCTTACCCGAAACGGAATTATCACCCTTAACGTTAACGCAATATAATTTACATTAGTATGAAGTGAGATGCATCAATGTTTTACAAATGGTTACAATGAATTTGTATTTTGATAATATAAACTTTAATACATGGTGTTTAGGCACATAATCGCAAAAGGTTAAAGTGACACGGAACTTATAGTTTCTTTGGCATACAATTTTGCTTTATGAATAGCATTACGTATGACCTTTGGTACCTAATTGTTAAACTAAATCGTCCGCATAGCACTTTTGGCTAACTTTGTTATATTCAGATATGTCTGTCTTTGTATCTTTTTAATAGTAAAAAGGCAATAACATCAATAAAAGAAGTTTCATACATTTCAATTTTGTATAAAACTCTCACTAGTGGTACTTTTTTGTATGAGACTAAAATTCACGATTGAAGAAAAGGAAGAAATGAAATTTATATCTTTGAAAAATCCCGCAAAAAGTTGTAGTAGTTAACTATCATATGATCATGAGATCATCAGCCTACGTAAGGTCTTTTCTGTTCAAGAGGAATGTCATATAAAATTAACGATAGAGCAAGAAAATCCAGATTTTAGGTTTTAAGGTTATAATTATTATTACTGGTTAGGTACACCAGTAATAATAATGAAAAAGCACCAGTCGTGCGTCATGCCATTAATTCATTTTCAACCAAAATTGGGCTTTATTAGACACATATTCTAAATGATTGAATAGCCTTTCGCAATCGGCTCGTGCTGTGAGGGCGCATTATTTTATCGGCACGAGTGACCGAATCACGCGCGCCAGGCGACCGCGGGGAGTGCAGCGCACGGCGCGGCGCGCGGGGGGCGGCCGTCTGGCTCGAGCGCGACCGTGGGAACGCTCTGCCTTTAACGCGTCGCACGTGCTCGAGACGCTAGCTACAACGCAAAGCGCGAAAGGGACAAAGTACGTAAGAACCACGAACTAAACAGAGATACAAGATAAAAAACGAAAAAATCATAATGACAATAAAACAACAAAAAACCAACAGTAATTTGTGAACGTTCGAATCCGTTCGCATGGACCGTGAAAAGGACAGCAAGAAAACTCTTTGTGTAGCGACGCCCTAATTTCAATTTTTTATCGATATCACAAAAAATAAAACGTAATGGGAAAAGAAAATTTATCTGAGCTATTTGAGAAACCTTAATTTATATAAAGATAATCGGAATTTTACAATCGTGGGACAGAGTTCGTAAACATAAGGATATAAAAACAAAATACAGTTAGAAATTCATGATCAAAACTTCGAAACAAGTTTGTAACTCCAAGTAAATTGTAGGTATAACAAAAACATTCGATTTTCATATATACATATTTACCCGACCCTCTTACGATGAAGGAAAACAACGGGATGCAACCTGCACATATCGGCGAAGAAATTCAAAGATATGTGTGAAATCACGCAAAATACGCGCTAGTCGTGGAGTTGTGGAAAATGGAGCCCATCATGGGTCGAACTACACTACAAAAACATTACGGACAACATTTCATGATTTGGGACGAAACTACTAGACGATTTGACTCCAAACGTTACTGAATAAACTGTAAAGTCATTTCCAAAGGAAAGTAAAAGTTTCAAATGCAGTTATGTTGAGTTATGGAGTGCTGGTAGTCTTTCAACGCACCGCTACCGGGGAGACCGCAACTCGTTAGGTCGCCATTTTGAACGCGTCCTTACTCTTCGTCATTAAATTAGCGATAATGCATTTCTTAATGTCATAATGCATACTAATTTAAAGCGTAATGTACGCGGTCTTAATTATCAGTTTATAACACCATTTCTACAAAGATAAAATGTTTAAAAAACTTTATTAGGTTTGAAAAAAGACGACAATAGCGCGTATAATCGAATTCACATTTGCAAATCCAACCAAATATGGATTATTACACAATAATACACCCGATTTTCTAGAACTGTTTTGTTTTGAATAAGTATAAAAAAATGAAGATAATAAGTACTAAAGTTACTTATTTTTTATATAAACTCTTACATAATCATTAAGGCTTATATCCGGTATACTTTCCTCGAAGTACTTTTTATTTTAAATCACGTTTCTGGCGACCTTTGGCTTGCCATGTGCGGTGCAACATATGACGCGAATCTCGGAGCAAGATATCGACTTTCGTAGAAGATCGAGTTACTTGACCGCCGGTCACATTTGGCGGCCACACCGACTCCAGTGGTGGCCAAATGTCGCAAAAACCAACGCCATTGAGGGTCCGAAACTAACGAGCCGTGACGACGAAATCACGATACACTGATTCACGATTAAGGATTTTTTGTTAAAGAATTATTTATTGAGGATAGTCTAAGAAGATTGTCATATAATTGCACGCTTGGTAATTGACCTAAGAGCTCAATATATCACAATTTATATCAATATGCTTTTTACTAAAAGTTTCAATGACTTCCTGCATTCCATTATCAGAACAGAGGCACAGTTCTAATTAATACAATATACCTAACTATATTGTGATAGTAAATATATAAGAGGTCGTGTGTTATATTTTCTTTAAAATCAGTGTAACATAATCATCGCGTCCGGTTTGTGACAACACGATTTAATAAACTGACCTACATGGTAGACGTCCGAAGAGAAAATAAACAGCTCTCTGTGTACAATATTAGTATTTATTACAATTGTTAGAAGGCTAAAAATCGCTTGAACTTTTTTAACAATATAAAAGCACGGGATGAGCAATTTTTATTGTTAATTCAACTATGGTAATCATTGAGTTGAACGAAACTAAATTGCGAACATCCGGGGTGTCTATTGAAGCAGTGGCTACTTGCTATTGACATGAACTGTAAGAGGAAAATTGCCTCATCTTGTGTCTATTTGCACAAGGATGTTTGCTTCACTAAGTCTTAAAGAAACTTGAAATATGATATCAAGTATTTGTGTACTCAGGTATACGTATTCTGCGGAACACTCTGTCCTCAGCTCAGGTATTACCAAACGTTTACGACATAGCCTTCAAGAAAAGAGCATACTCCTCTCTCAAAGGCCGGCAACACATCTGTGATTCCTCTGGCGTTGCAGATGTCCATGGTCGGACCTGCTCGTTTGCCCACTTCTTCTATAAAAAAATATATCTTTCTGGTCAATTATAGGGACAAGGTACTAGTTATGCCAACATTAAAAAAAATCACGGCTAGTTAGTCTATATGAAAATGTCAAAATACTAAAGTTATGCTATTCATTTTTTTAATTATGAAAGCTTAAAAATAACACAAAAAGCTGCCTAGAAATCGACTTTCTTATTTGCATGTGTTTCGCAGGAGTTTAATTAAACACCGTTCGCCGGTCAGTTTCTTTTTATGCAAACATCCCGTCTTACAGTTACTCCGACTTGTTTTGTGATAACTTGACGAAAATTATGTTTTACATTTTAATTCAAAAAAGTTGATCTAATTATCATTAATGACAAATTACAAAGTAATTTATTCTAGTACTCATTAATCAAGGAGGTTTAATGTTCAATTAAGATAATTACATTTAAAATCTCTTCTCTACTCTTGATTACATAATTTATATTATTTCAATGTATAATGTGTCCAAAAACCGTTTTACGGGATTACTAATTTTAATTTCATATTAATAAAACCTTAGTCATAAGTTCTAGTAAAACACATGTACTACAAAACTTACAAAGTTCTCACACTAACCAAAAGTATAGTAAAAAATTATCAAAATAAAAAACATAATTACGCTTAATTTTATCAAAATATTCAAATGAAACTGTCCCTTGTATACTTGATCAGAGTGCACGTAAGGTATAGCGTGGTCCCGCTCAGACGCGCGAGCGCGAGGCAGCCGCGCGTGTCTGCACGCGAGCGCCGCGCCCTCCCGCTCGCACACTTCCTGCGCGCGTCGCCCGCGCCCGCGCCGAGCTCGACTGTGGGAAAAGACGGCAGGTGTTATGCGGGATCGTGAACAACCACGCATTACCATTCACATTATTCAACAATAAATAATAATAATAAGAAGCCGTGGAGCGAGTGGCGAGCACGCGCAGTGTCCTCGCCTCACATACTAATGTATCTCCACGCTTGCGTGTGTGTGTATGACGCTGTGGTGTCGTATGTGTGCGTGTTGCGTGCTTACGAGATATAGTGGCTAGTAGATGTATTTTTTCTCGCTTCGTGTGGGCGGGCGCGCGTCACGGATTAACTTACGTTAATTGTTCTTTTGGTTATTCTTTATGTTTCGACAGCTAATTGATTTCGTGTATTAAGTAACTAATGGCGATATTATCTGAATTAAGTACTTCTTTACATAATATATTGCCGTTCTACCGTTTCATATTCAAATTATTATCGCCTAGATCTGATATTTCATTTTAATTCGCACAACATGGTTATTTTTTTTCATTATTAACTAGCATTCTATTAAGTAGCATTCTACGTTTTTTAATTGGTCTCAAGCTTTTATATCTTAAAGAACAACCAGGTATTTCACACACGATTTGATTAATGAAAAACAGGATATTATACTTAATTAACTTCCGAAAAAAATCTATTGGAAAGACATCAACGGGAGAGAAGCGAATGTCGACATTTTTTTTGTAGAGCTATATAGATATAATTATTTTGAGGTTAAAACTAAATTATACATGGTTTAATTTCTTTAAACATGTAACCAAAGAGATATTATACATAGAGGGAGCGCTCCATACTAATTTGACGTTAAAATGGGTGCCGGAAAAGAAATTATTAAAAAAAAAACTTGCCATGAGAAAAAATCCCAAGTTTGGGAAATTGATTTTTTTTTCTAAAAATAAACAGTAGAATGAACTAAAACATTCATTAAAATGTTAAATATCGTTTTTCATAATTATTATTTTATTTAAAACAATTTAAATCCAAACAATTTTTAACAAAGACTATTTTTGTTATGGTTGTCAAATATAATTTAGAGGTTAACACTAAGGGAAATCTCCCTACGTGAGACCTCCGGAGGTCAAAGAAAATGCCTCACTTTTAGGCTTCGAGTGTTCCATCTACAGTATAATATATCTTTGCATGTAACTTAGTATGCTAGAACGGTCCGATGAAATAATTAGAGATTATTAATGAAATGACTCCAATGGGTTTTTCTAAGACACGATGAGCTAAGGAACCATTCATGATGAGCGTCCACAATTACTACATTCTCGATTCCAAGACGTGAGTAATTTTAAAAGTATCATAAGACTTGATTACTTGGTGTTAATTAATGAAAACTTCATTACTTTATTATAACTCTCGTATTTATGAGAACGTTGTTAAAATGCCTGTCTTTTAATGATTTCCTTTTTATTTTATTTTTTAGACAAAATGAGTAAGTGACGATTTTGATGGCTCCAAGCTGTTTGTTGAACAAGAAATTAGTGACATGTTTTTAGTGTTAAACTGGTTAATAAGACAATTCAACCGTTATCTATACTAATATTATAAAGAAGAAAACTTTGTATTTTTGTATGTATTGAAATAACACAAGAACTACTGGAACGATTTCAAAAATTCTTTCACCATTAGAAAGCTACATTATCCCCGATTAACATAGGTTATACTTTTTAATTCCACGCGGACTAAGTCGCGAACAACGGCTAGTGAGAAAAATATGTCTGCAATAAAATTTTCCAACACCATAACCATAGAACCATAGTCGTTACTAAGAGTCGTTTTCGCTACACTAAAATTTACATTTACATGGAAATAAGTATGTATGAGTATTTGATTTATTGTTAAAAAAAACATCGCCTATCTACAGAGGAAATGAGAAAAATATTACATAGATATCCAACCGCGTTCATTATAGAGGGTGATGTGCAAATTGCCGCAGCGATTCTTTCATATTAGTTTTTGCCACGAGCTTGATGTGTTATAAAAAAAAACTGCCTTACGCCGAAGCAAAATCTCCGTTTTTATCGCGAACTCGGTCTAATGAAGCCCTATGGTAATAAATACAGGATGTTAATATCATAATAAACCTGTATTCTAATAAATATGTCGTGTTTCATATGTAATTATTTATTTTATATTAACACGCAAAAACTAAATTCAATCGGAACGAGAAATATGTAAATTATTATCTTTAGTAATAAGAGAAAAGATTTTTATTTTTGTATGTATTGAAATATCTCAAAATCAACTGGTCGGAATTCAAAAATTCTTTCACAGTTAGTAAGCTACTTTGTCTTCGACTAACATAGGTTATATATCTTAATTCCACGCGGACAAAGTCGCGGGCTACAGTTAGTTTTATACAAAACCACAGACAATATAGGACTTGTACATTGAAACTTAAACATATTTTGAAGAGTTAGGCTATCTATAATTAGATTTGTACTTTTACATATTTACCCAGAGTCATCAGGGTACATTCGATCTTGCTTATCATAACCCTACCTGCTATTGAAGGCTTTATAAGACCGAGTTCGTGATATATAAAAAGATTTTTCTTCGCGACGTAAGTCCGTGTTTATCGCGAACTCGGTCTAATGAAGCCAAAAGGTAAGGGACACTAGAGTCTCAATATTTTATATATTTTTTTCTGAATCACACCAAGCCTAATTATTTATGTATAACATATTATAATTGGTACGATTTAGTGATAATCATAATAATTAAGACGGTCGTTAAATTATTATTATTAGTTCTGTTTTAATTAATTATAAAGAATTCGTAGTTTTCATATGATTAATAATAATTTTTAGATATAAACTGATAAGGGTTCTTGTATAATTAAATAATTATACAGATTTATTGTAAAATATGTATTTTTTTTTTATTTTTACAGTAATTTTCGTTAGAATCGCCCTATACAATTTACTGAGCTTAATTATAGCTACATAATATTATTTGTAAATTTTAGTTTTATTTTCGGTAGGTAAAGGACGGAAAATATAACAAATTCTACATTTTACTAACAGCGTAATTAAGCTAACCATATGGCTTCATTAGACCGAGTTCGCGAAGAAAACGGAGACCTTTGTGATATTGGTCTAATGAAGCCTACTTTGTCAAAAGTCGCAAGCTTCAATACTTTTTCTGAAAAATCCATCTAACTGTACTTTATTCACATAGTAATTTTAATTACAAAATATCTTTTTAATCTAAATTTCCCTACATTTTAGGTATCTATTCACTATCAACCGACCCGCATCAGGTCAGATCGACTAAGGCCTAGTCACACCTTATGCCTTGTACGCACCAGGATAGTATTTATAGTGGCAAGTAATTTTGTAACTAAACGTGACCGAACTGCAACATTTTAGTAGAGTAGATTAGTAAATCTTTTGTTGGGATACTTGCAACGGGACTAAAATACTGCGAACAAGGCTTAACATATACAGTCAAACATGGGTTATAGAGGTTTCTCTCTAATACGAGTTTCTCGCTTATGAAGGTAGTTCCTCGGGACCATAGAATGACTCTCGCTAATCCAGGTTTGACTTTAGTAATCTGATGATGGCTATCATTCAGTGATCACGTTGTTAATAAACCTATTCTAATATCGAACTTTATCTCTGATCAATCTATATCTTTCCATCTAACTGTATAAAACGAATAAAAATACAATATGACCGGTAGTCATTAGTGAGATTGTAAAGCTACCGCTTCGGATGACCACGTCGAATTAATATCGGTACCGTGAACACAGAGGCTTTGGCGCCGGTAACGGGGCATCGATACAGATCTCTACATGACCGC
This sequence comes from Papilio dardanus tibullus, assembly GCA_013186455.1. Taxonomy (NCBI): domain Eukaryota; kingdom Metazoa; phylum Arthropoda; class Insecta; order Lepidoptera; family Papilionidae; genus Papilio; species Papilio dardanus. The sequence continues at coordinate 941,449 of QDHC01000296.1, read as the reverse complement.
TCGCTTTGTACAGAATAAGTTATTGTGGTAACTGGCCTTTAATTATTGAAGAGGATAAAATGTCATACGAAACAAAATCTCGAGAACAAGGGGAAAATTCTATTGCGAACGTCAAAAATGTATGAAACTAACAATGACGATCGATATTTCACACGTGACAATCACATGTAGAATGTCAATGTCAGTTTCATACATCTTTGTCGATCCCATCAGCGATATCGCCAATCGCAAAATACTTTGGGTAAACTCCCCGAAGAATGTAATTACAAGAACTAAATCGTAGTACTGGGTACCTGAACTTAAAAAATATGGCATTAACTCCATTCGAAGTTTTTGCACTTAATACAAGGCTGTCTTTTGTTATTTGTCTTTTACTCGGTCTATTAAAATGTATGATAATTAACAATAATTTCAATCATCAATCCACTCTGTCAATATGTCCAAGATACAACATTAAAAAAGTTGAACATCAAAACAAAAACAAACGAACACGCCTGAACAACAAAACATCGCGATGTTGCGTGAAGGCCAGCAATTTGAGATAAAAATCACTAACAAAATAGCAATTTATCAGTATAAGGCAGCTCCTGTGCGCCCCCGGCCAGAGACAATGATTACACTCATTTATCTACATACCTCCGCGTTGGATCTTTATAACCATTAATTAAGTGAGCTTCGCTGTAAGCCAGCTCTTTACAACGGCTTTCGAAAGTTGCTTACCTTTAGCATTATAAAAACATAATAATAACTCCTATGTTTTATGCGTTTTAAAGATGTCGACAACTGTATAATCCCGATAAAATATTATAGTTATACTAGCTGTAGTTCGTGACTTCGTCCGCGCGGAATTAAAAAATATATCCTATGTTACCCGGGGATACTGTAGCTTTCTAACGGTGAAAGAATTATTGAAATCGACCCAGTAGATCTTGACTTATTTCAATGCAAACAAAAATACAAAGTTTCTCTCTTTATAATATTTGTGTAGATGACTGGGCATCTAGAAAAATCTCCAGATGAGTAACGCTACCCATGCATATAGATTTTACATTAATTTAATTAAGAAAATGTTGAAATAAAGTAGTTAATAGATGCACCATGACTCATTTACCTTGGTAAGAGATATAATTGCGTTGGCCATACTGTAGATGCAGATTTCATAATGGATATTATCCACTTCTTTTAATATATTACGATTTAAATTACTTGCACTGAGAAACACAAGAATATAAAGGTATTAATAAAGATCATATTTCATATAAATACTATACCTTTTTTGTATGATTTACGTTAATAAGTGGATGGTAACCTGGTACTCGCATGCGCACACTTCGTCTCTACATGGGATATAAATTGCTCTTCGTGACGCTACGCGGCTACTAGATGACGCATTTTAATGCTAAACGGCTATATTCTTTATAACAGTTTTTAACTTATTAGCTAATCTGTTTGAAAATAGCTGTCTCTTTGCCGCACTTTGATTACTTGGTCACTAAGTCATATTTCTATATTTATCACTACATTTAGTATCAGAAATAGTTTTTAAATCCGTGCTAAAAACGGTAATTATACTAAATTGTTTCTTTTTAGGAATATCGGCGTCGAGAGGTGGAAGCAAAAAGCCTAAAGTAGAGCACAATGGAGAAATTTAGTGGACCAGACCCAGGCCCACCCGTGGCTGTAGTGCCTCAGATGATGATAATGTTCCTTTATAACCCAATAACTTCGTTTATAAGAAAGAAACTCATTATACAAGTATCTAACAGTTCTGTAAATGACGGCAAACACCATATAATTCGGTGTCATAAAAATTAATTATATTTATAACACCGCGTCCACTTTAACAACAAGGGACACTCAAACTATCCATAATATTACGGCAACACAACAGAAAGCCGCCAATTTTAATCCCCAAAAGTCATAAAACGTAGGCCTCGCCGTAATAAAATATGACTTAGGGAATTGCAAATCATTAACTATTCCAAAGACGGCACTTTTGAGAGCTTTTGAGGTTTTATTACTAGCGTCCTTCAAAATAATAAACGGTATAAGATTTCGTTTGTCGGCAACAGCACGTGGGTAGAGCCTCCGCTATTCAAACTGAAAGGGTTTTAAATTTTTCTTAGAATTCTTGACTGCCAGCTACATTAAAAAAACAACTTCTGTATTGGCACATAACTTTGAATGCATTTAAAATTACCAAAGTTTTCGATACTGAACAAAACTTTTCGCATCACTTTAAACCGTTAATTTTATTTACTAAAATAGAAATTTTCACGCGTGTGTACATCACAATGATAGACATTATATTCTTGTATTGTAAATTCAGTAGCGAGATTTGAATTGTATGGGACGAATGAATAAGCTGATTGCTTCATAATTTTTTCTTTGTACTTTTTATATTACAATAGAATAAAGCTATAATACGATAACAAGGAATCTACATGGATACTTTAGAAGTTTTGTGGAGTTAACATATTTATTTTAATGAAGTCAATTCGTATGGAAGAAGAGGATTTAAAAGTTGCCCAGTATAGAGAACAAGAGAAAACAATAGTTTTTTTTATAATATTTCTGCCAACTATAACTTTAGATTGTCATCCAACCCACAAATTTTCACCGTGACTATTCTATTTTCGAAGCGTGTCATTACCAGATACAAGACCTCAAGTGTCTTGTCCTGACACTTGTCAGCTAATACAAAAGCCAGACATTTCACGTCATTTGTACCGACACCTCCCCGACGTGCGATGTAATCCCTCAGCTAACAAGTGCCAAAAAAATTGGCGCCACATTGTATTAACCGACCCCCGGGGACCCAACACTGTCTCTGTCGAACCGTCTTTGTTTATCCCGGCTGCACTTGCCTCTGTACCTGTTTGTCTTTGTGTTTATACTTCCAGGAAAAATTAGGCACGAACACGTGTCTTTTAGAGGGTTCACTTTGTCTTGTCGTTTGTATCGGCGCCTTTGTAGATGTTACAGATTATCGAACACTTCTATATTGCGAAGTTTATTATTTTATGACTACTGTAAAAAGACTCGTGTACAGTTGAAGTAGTTAAAACACCGTTATTATTAATTGAAGTAAGTTCTAAGTTATGTAAGAACTTATTTTAAGACATTGCTTGCTGAACTTTTTCGTTATTCGTTAATGCGCAAAATTTGCAGTAAGTTACCGACCGAAATTCCTTGTGTCCTCACGATGCACCGTTAAGTGCACAAAAAGGGATGTGAAAAATCTCCAGAGCTTTATCTCGATGGTCGCGAAAAGGAATGCGAAAAAAATGACTCGCACATGTATGTCATTAGTCGGGACATCTTAAGCTCAAATATTTGGCGTCGCAGCGGTGGCGCCACCGCACACAGGCGCCGACCCTTTGTGCCGCCGACGAAAGCTTTAACGGCAGCTATGACAATATTTAGCGAGACACGTGGTGGACACAAATGACCATGGGATTGGGTATCCGATGCGAATTAAGACTGTCAGCTTTTAAACTAATATACTCGTGTAAATACAGTGTTTCCGACATCACAAAGGTCCACTGTAGAAGCCTTTTTTGCGTAGCATCTAAATAGGGCTTTAAAATTGGCGATTTTTTTTTTTAAAATCCTATTTCGATGAATTAATAAAACCTTACTATAGTTTTCTTTGCAACCTGCATATATCGGCGAAGAAATTCAAAGATATGTGTATTCACGCAAAATACGCACTAATCGTGGAGTTGCGGAAAATGGAGCCCATCATGGGTCGAAACCTTTAACCTTTATGGTTTTCTTTTAGCTTTTCTGATATTCCAGTAGATATTATTTTCATGAAATCAGTTGTACTCAGATTATAAACTATCTTCTTATAAACTAAACACTTTTTCCTTATCATATTTGTTTGCGTTCATGCTTAAGATCACGGTCACCATACTTCTGTGTAAACATTAATAAATACCACAAAGGTTTTAACATAACCTATTTTGACCGCAACCTTTTTTCTTCTTAGTCGCCAGTTCGTAGTATATGACGTCACACATGGTAGATAGTTTATTCAATACCATACAAAGAAATATTCATACTGCAAAATCAGTCGAGCTCGTAGACCATGCCATTTATTACAGTCGTATTTATCGTCATCCTACGCATAAAAAATAACGCGTAAATGAAATGTTATCGCGCTGACGCACGGATGACATCAGAATAATTACATTTAAAATCTTTTAAATCCAGAGTTAATTTGCAATGATGAATAAGCAAATATCATTACGATGTGTAAGTTTTTTGTTTGTCATTTGTAAGGTATGCTAGTATTCTTGCAAGCATATTGAAGGATTATAGGCGATTACTAGGTCTATTTTATGCCAGTGGACGAGCGATGGAGGCACATCTACTCTTTTACCACATTATATCATCATCATCATCATAAGCATTTCTCTGCCCACTGCTGGACATAGGTCTTCCGCAATGCGGTCCTCCGCCTTCCGTATCCAACGACTTCCGGCCGTGTCCACTAAGTCTTCGATCCACCTGATTGGACAATCATCTATGATAAGCACAAATTACTTACTAGATTTAGTTATAAAAAGATTACCCATTGATAAATGTAAGTAATAATATTTATGAAATGGTTAGAATGGAAAAGAGAAAAGAAGCAAGGATAATAACACGAGTCCTAATTCTCACATCAAATAAAGTTACCAAATAATGTTATAAAATGCCTATTTATCTTTTATTATAGAGATTAAATTGATAATAATGAATTATAACTGTTCTCAAATATAAATTCAGCGGCTTATAAAATATATTTGAGGGAATCCCGTCATGTGATAATTAAACCTGGGAGAGGTGTAGATAAATTTCCACATTTAAAACTTATTAGTATCAATTTGTGTAAAAATAAAAAAGAACCTCGTGTAAACAATTTATTTACGACGCACGACTTTAGTAGCGTATTTCCCGCGTCACGTGCAGTTTTATGGAATTTTCTACGAGAGTTCACGGATTCTGACGATAACCATCTGACGCGGCTACCGAATCAACTCGCGTTCGAAGGAATAGAGGACCGGTTTGGGGTTTAGCGCGTGACTCATGACGTGACTTGATGACCCTAACCCCACACTTGATGACGTCACGTCTATAGTGACTAAGTCACCGCATTTCTTTACACGGTTTTATTGCTTAGGTATACACGTAGTCAGATAATGACGATTGTTAATACGTAGTTGTTGCTTTGAATGAATCCTGAATAAATATTATGAAACTTTTCTTTATATTTTGTTATCAAAGTTGAGTTTCCGATGTCTAATTTTTTTAACAATTGAATCACAAATTGTGAAACAACAGAATGCATTTTCAGAACAGTGGGCTTACCCAACATGCTTTTCGATCGGCGATTTAGCTGATGGAATCGACAAATTTGAATGAAAATGACGTTGGCGTTCGATGTCTCACACGTGACAATCACATGATTTTATTGAATGTCAATGCCAGTTTCATACATTTTTGTCGATTCCATCAGCGACATCGCCGATCGAAAAGCATGTTGGGTAAACCCACAGAAAATAATTCTTAACACACATTTTTATTCGCATTTATTAAATAACGTTTGGAATTAAAATGCGTTCATATCGCACTACTAAAATTAATTCGTCAGCCATAACTAAGTAAGGTGTGATTGGCGACAAGCAGCGCCGCGGGCTCGCACGCGCTAAACTGTTAATAGTGTTGCCACAAATTACGGAGAAATAATAAAGACAAACAAAAGAATCATGTTTAAAATTCTTCCTGAGCGCTGGAGAGGTGAATATCAGTACACGTTTAGTGCCACCAACTCTCTTAAGGAGTTAACTTTCAAAAATCTCGTAGTGGCAATGCGTAACTCATTGTTCGTCAAGTAGTACCTAGTAATAATAGTTCCCTTACTACTATGAAAAATCTATCCCTACGCCTTCATTAGACCGAATTCGTGATGAAAACGGACTCACGCCAAAGCAAAATCTCCTTAAATAATGAAGCCAAACATATTTATTTGCCCAATTGCTTATATTTATGTTACATGTTTAGTCCCTTAGTGTCTAATGTCTCCCTTAGTGTTAAATTAAGGACTCTGTGTGCAGTGTACAATCTACACAACAGTGTCGCGTATTCGGAAGACTACAGCGGCACAGTCACGTACGCAAAGCCAGCCAACTACGTGCCTTCGCCTATTTACCCCGGACGAGGAAAACCTTCGCTATGTTGATGTTTGTCATCTAGTAATATAGTGGAAAATTTATGCGGTTACAAATAGAAATTATATTCAACGAGTATACTAAATACATGTCAAATTAAACGTTCTACAAACATATTAATTCTCAAATACGTATAAGATATAGGATTTATCTGTCATAGTTCTATACAAACAGTATAAAGAAACATTTTTAAATACATTTAAATAAGTATAATTAGGGGGATTCCCTAAAGAGCATTAGTTCGATAGCGAACGTCAAAAATGTACGGAACTGACAATGATGTCGACATCTCACGCATGACAAGCACATGACTAATCGAATGTTATTGTCAGTTTCATACATTTGTGTCGATTCCATTAGCGATATCGCCAATCGAAAAGTACTTTGGGTAACCCCCAGGTTACCTATTACAATAATGCAGTTTGCTTTCGACAAGCGTGTTAACATAATTAGAATAAGATTTAATCTATGAGGTCAATGACCGATTGTATAATTATAAAACAGACCATTATATAACCACAACTCTTACCACAGACTAAATATAAAGTAGTAAAAATGAACAACAAAGTTATTTACACATCAACATTATCTGATAATTGCATATAAATAATATCAAAGGCCAATTATATACGCGTGCTTCTGAACTGTTGACTAACAGACTACTATCATTGTATAGGAAAATTCCTATAATTACAATCAAGTGCAAGCAAGTATAGTACACTCCGGCGATCATTAACCCGAATACATTACTGATAAAAACGATAGCAAATGGCGTTTAAATGTATTCATTCATTAGGATTCAATGATTAGAAGGAAAATTTAGCGTGACTTTTTTTAATAGTAGAAAATATTCCTATTGTTAAGAGACCAAATAATGTTATCGAATAGAGCACGAGCTATGGAAATGTTTAATAATGTATTTACTAAAGATATTTACACACGCGTAAGTAACGCAAACAGACAGCTCATGTTTAACGTGACCAATTTTTTTATACTCAAAACGGGACCTTGTTTTTTATAGGAATGTTATTAAACTGAAGAAAAACGAAACTTTTTTGAAAGTTATTTATTTTGAAGAAGTTGGAATTCAAAAGTTAAGTAAAACGCATATGCAGATTATAAAGAAAAATGACAAATTAGTCAATAAAGTGCGAGCGATGACATTTTCGCAACTTGCAAGTCACATGAGGAGATTAAGTGTATAGAGGCAAAACTTCATAAAACGTTAACTACGAGTATTTTGGTAGGTATGTCACAATATGTTCAGACAAATTACTCACATTTTTGCGCGGTTGCAGAAAACGGGACAATTTGGCGTCCTCCACAGAATTTCGGGGACACCGGGACTCGTGACTATAAAACGGGACAGTTTCGTTCAAAACGGGACGTCTGGTCACGCTACTCATGTTGGACATTTGATTTACGATTGTTACAATTTAACTAAACTTGTTATACACCCCGAGATACTTTTAACTACTGAGTTCGAAACCGCCATTTGACATGGCGATAACATATTTACATAACTTCCTAACTGAAC
>QDHC01000296.1:904600-917642 GCA_013186455.1 Papilio dardanus tibullus | reverse complement strand
GTAACCCTACAGCTTCATTAGACCGAGTTCCCGATAAAAATAGAGATTATGTTGTCTAATACAACTTTTACAAATTTTCATTAACCGTAAGGTTAATGAAAATTTTAATTTTAAATAAAGTGTTAGTTTAAAGCAAAAGCGAGTTGTATATTTTTCATTTAATTTTGACATGTAAGTGAAAAATATTAACAAAACAATTTATTAAGAAAAAAAATCTATTAAAAATATTTTTAGATAAAAATCACCTTATTTCCTTAACTTAATTACAATAATAACATCTTCGTTGTTTCAACATTTTAACACAGAGAAATATAAGAGCTCCGATAATAGCTAATTTTAGTAACATTTTGTCTGCACAAGTCTAAGATGTCTTGCGTACTGAGGTACTAAGAAAATTGCGGATTGCAAGTAAACAAAGGGTTATCAATATCATTTTGACCCAAGCAAATAAACAAGGGCGTTAGGTCGGGGACACTAAAAGCTACAAAGTAAAAGAAAATATGAAATTATCTATCATTAAAATTACGTTATTTTTTAACAGAGAAGAGAATTTAATAGAGGAAAGCTTATATAAGTTTGGATAAATTAAAACGATAAAATTTAATGAAAATTTGTAAAATTACGCAATAATATAAAATATTGCATTCAAAGTGCAATGTCTCAGTTAAATTCTTTATTAAGTTATTGACCGAAGATTTATCAATTTTTATCTATAATTCATATTTTAATGACAAAATTATTACATTAATTAAATGTAAACAAACAAATTATGTTAAATTTGTTTTCTTTGAGATAAAATGACTGCGAAATGAAAACCCTTTATAGTTTTAATATGACTTTCCCGCGAAAATACTATTAAAACTCTCAACTCATCATTATAGTGTGCCTTTGAGGTAAGCTAAGGTTCGACCAATGATGGGCTCCATTTTCCGCAACTCTACGACTAGCGCGTATTTTGCGTGAATAGACATATATTTGAATTACTTCGCCGATACGTGCAGACATCACGATGTTTTCCTTCACCCTAAATGCGTCGGGTAAATATGTACATATGAAAATCGAAAAACACATTGATACACGGCGGGATTCGAACTCGACCCCTGCAGTCAAGAGCCTGAGCCACCAACGCTCTCTACTGTGCGTTTAGCATTTTGATTGGTGTTGGTGATGGTGTTATTGGTGTTGGTGTCGCTGTGATAAGTGTTGATGTTACTGGTGTATTTGTTATTGGTGTTGGTGTTACTGATGACGCTGTGATTAGTGTTGATTTTACTGGTGTTTTTGTTATTTGTGTTGGTGTTGTTGTTATTGTTATTGGTGTTGGTGTTACTGATGACGCCAGTTACACCAACACTAATCACAATTAGTGTTGGTGTAACTGGTGTTGCCATGGTTACCTTGCTGGTGACCCGCCAGCGCGCCTGCTGCGGGAAGTCGTTGATCTCGAGCTCTGTCTCGTACTTGCGGAACACCTCCTCCGCGGAGTCAGCGTTGCTCTCGTCGCGCGGCTGATAGTTCAATCTGGTGTTCAACTTCGCAGCTAGCTGTTCAGCCACTGTCTTTGCCTGGAATTAATATTTGATTATTATGTTTTACTATTATATGACACTAAAAACACAATTTTAGCAATAAATGACTAATTCACCGGTACAAACAATTTTTTTTGTATCGGAATGTAGTACTCTAATTGAAGGAAAAATAACTTTTATCATACAAATATTGTCTGAGTCAACATAATCTTTTGAACGATACATTATTATTCTCCATTCTTACGAAAATAGATATTTTCAAAAGTGAGTCACATAAATTCATTACTCCTCCTAGTCCTCCAATAGACCGATTTTACGGTTTGAGTCATTTAATATTTTTTACATCTAATAATATTTCCATCATATTAATCGTAACCTCGCCCTTACCTAGGCTAGTGACCCCCTTTGCTTTTCCCTACTGCTTGACAAAAACGGACTTAGTCCGGTTTTTATCGCGAACATGGTCTAATGTAGCCGTAATAGTACTGTGTTACTTACAGTGATAAGCGTGTGCGTGGAGGAGGTTCCTTTGAGTATAGCTTCGGCGGCCTGCTGCGTGGCGCCCTTGTGCTCCGCGCCGAGCCCCTTGGCGATGTTGATGCGCGAGGCGAGCCGCCGCGCCAGCTCCAGCTTGCCGTCCGCCGCGCCCGCGCCCGCCGCGCCCCCAGCGCCCGCACCCACCACGCCCGGCTGACGCACAATATTACATTAATTAAATACACTAAAATTATGATACATACTAACTGTTGTTCGTGATTCCGTTCGCGCGGAATGAAAAAATGTTAAGCCTATGTTACTCGGGGATAATAGCTATTTAATGGTGAAAGAATTTTTGAAATCGGCCAGAAGTTCTTGAGTTATTTTATTACATACAAAAATATAAAAATACAAAGTTTTCCTCTTTATAATAATATATAGATTTCATTAGCAGACAAACTTACAAATACTTTTAGTTGTAGCATACATCTTCATTATATATCATTTGCACAACTCACTGCTACCGGATTGTAAGAAAAAGTTATTTTGTGTGTAAGTGGAACACCGCGCATATCCTCGACTGTACATTAAGTATCAGAATACCTTGATCTCCTTGACGATCTTCTTTGCTGCGAGCATTGTCTCGATGTGCTGGTCCAAGTCTCCCTCCACGTCCTCGTCGTCAGAGTCCTGCAGCCCGAGTGCCGCCTTCTGGTACTTCTTCTTCTCTGTCGCGGCTTGCGCCTCCGACTCATCGAACTTGAAACCTTCGTACATACATTATACATTATTGTAATAAAATATAATTTGGAGGTTTAATTTATTACTAATTTATTATTTTTTTTTGCTTAGTTTCTTTGATAATCAATCAATAAGTAAGTAGATATGGATTTTTTTAATAGCATTTTATTATCGGAAATAAAAACCATAGATTTAAAAAATAGTCAAGAAGTTGTAACGAAGTTAATTTATGTTTTATATTAAAATGTATTTTTAAGTTACTTATCTATACTATTATAAAGACAAAAATTAGTATTTTTTATATTATTTGTATTTATTGGAATAACTCAAGAAGTGCTGGACCGATTTCAAAAAATCTATCACTGTTAGAAAGCTAAATTATCCCCGAGTAAAGTAGACCATTTTTTTTTATTCAACACGGACAAAGTCGAGAGCAACAAATAGTAATTGAATACACTTCAGACTTATTAAAAATATTCGATCAATAAGTGAAGTTTCCTCGTAATTAACTTACCTTTCCCACTAAAACCTCCTCCCGTGTGCACCTTCTTGCCGTCCTTCTCCTGAGCGTCCTTGTAAGTGTCCCAGAGTGTGCGCAGGTCCGGCGGCGGCGCGCGGCCCGCCAGCTCCAGCGCGCGCAGCACGTCGCCCGCGTAGCGCCCCTGCTCCGGCGTCAGGAACGTCCACGCGTAGCCCTTGTTGCCCGCGCGGCCGGTGCGCCCACATCTGACAACAATTTACTCATTTAAACAACAACATAACTCACGACCGTAACCCAGTAGGGTAGGCAGAGTCAACGGACCTCCATTTGCCACGATCCTGACACAATTCTCTCGCTTCTTCTACATTCATACATCTACGCATGCATACACAAGTTACGCGTGCTCTTAATACCGGCCTTCTTGAGTAATTCCTCAATTTGACCGGTATAAGTGCGCCTCGGGCGACCCCGTCCAACACTGCCACTCACTTTCGCATTATAAATCTTCTTCGTTAACTTGCATTCACTCATCCTCTCAACATGTTCAAACCATTTTTTAATTTAAAAGGGGGCAAACGAACAGTGCGATCACTGAGGTGATCATCGACGTCTTAGGAAATTCACAAATCAAACCTGTATAAGCAAGACTTATTGTCTGGTCCCGACGAGCTGAGCTACCTCAATAATCCAGGTTCTACTGTACTAGGAACTTTGCCGGACTATATAAAGATGATTCTTCTATGCTCGCTTCTTGAAGGACTCTAAAGCCTTGAACGTACTAGAATAGTATTTTAATAGATAAGTAAGTAATTTAGTAACTAAACATCCGAACAGCAACATTTTAGTAGACTAGATTAGTAAATCCTTTAATCGGATACTTGCTAATTGCTACTCGACTTAAATAATATCCTAGTACGAACAAGGCATAATTCATTTAAGTTTAAAACTGGGTTACGAAATAAAATTTCGGCGATGCTTACGAATCTTTATGATATCGTCTTGTTCAAGTCTCAAGTTTAAAATAACCAGTTTAGTATATTTTATACAATTTACGCTGTTAAAATTATAAGATAGAAGATTACAATAAGCCTAAGAATTATAGCAAAACTTAAAAACCGAGGCGTAATTTTTAAAAAGTATTTAGAATTAACAGTGGTAGAGCCCGCTTTAACATCTCGCATGAATTGTCCGGCTCGCCCGGTGAAATACCACGACCACAGACCACAGAAGGCAGGCGTCAAATGGAAGCTATTCCGTGTTTCGTCCGACGAGTGTGGTGTCGGAGGCCTAATTTTAGTCCACTTTTCCTTCCTATCCCTCTCTTCTAAGGAAATGATGGGAAGGGGAAGTGGATTTGCAGGGGAAGGGGACGCATAGGTGGAGGTGTTGTCCTCTTGCTGTGCGTCTCCTCCTCCGTAGATTAAGGGTAGGCAACGCATCTGCATGGCATGTCTATGGGTAGCTGTCGCTTCGCTTTTTCAGCGAATCAAGGTGACCGCTTGCTCGTTTGCCATTTCTAATATAAAAAAAAATAAAAAACGCACATACCTATGAACATAATCTTCATAATGATTAGGACAGTCGTAATTAACGACCAGCACCAGCTGTTTAACATCGAGCCCGCGCGCGGCCACGCTCGTCGCCACCAGCAGCCGCACCTTGCCCGACTTGAAGTCCACTATGGTCGAGTCCCTGTCAAATTGATCAATGCCTGTAACAGGCCAATATCAGTACAAATGTATAACAAAATACGGAGACTAGTCTATACTATTGCTCTACGGCTTCATTAGACCTAGTTCGCGATAAAAAATCGCCGAAGCAAAATTTCCGTTTTTATCGCGATCTCGGTATAATGAAGCCGTCGGATTAGAGAGAGAGGGAGATTAGAGTTTTACAAAATGCTAGAAAGAGAGACCGCCGTTCCAGTCGTTTTATCTCTCCCTTTTTCGTGCTTTAGCAAACAAACGAACACGCATTTAGGTTCTTGGATGTTATAAAATATGGAAACTACATTGTTTTTTTCGATTTTTACATATCGTAACAAAATTGGTAAAACTTCGTATTTGCAACTTATCCACTGATCTCTACAAACAGATAGCCTATTGCTTGGACTTTATTGCAACTATTATTATTCTTCATACACGCACGCTTGTTGTTGTTACAAGTCAACTAATTCTTTATATTTCTATACTAATATTATAAACTGGAAAACTTTGTATTTTATATGTATTAAAATAACTTAAAAACTACATTGTCGATTTCAAAAATTCTTTTACAATTAGAAAGCTACATTATCCCCGAGTAACATAGGCTATATTTTTTTATTCCACGCGGACAAGCGACAGTTTATCAGCCTGTCCATTTATAGAGGTCAGTGTTCTTACCTCCATGCAAGCTCATACAAGAGTATGAAGCCTTCATGAGGTCTTTCAGCAGACTGTCAGCGTTCTCCTGCTTGTCAACGAACACGATGATGCTGCCGAGCTGGCTGTACAGCCCCAGCAGCTCCAGCAGTTTGAAGAACTTCGCGTCTTCTTCTAAAATGGCCACATGCTGTTCCACTTCTTTGCAGACCACACTTCTGCCACCGACCTAAGAGGAAAAAAGTTGGCTTACCAGAAATTCATAAAAGTAAATAAATTAATTATGAAATGTATTTCGAAAGTATTTTAGATATATTACCTTCTCTAATTTTACGATTTACAAGTTATTCCAAAATAGTATTTTGATCAGAAAGTTCAATAAGTCTTCGGCTCTAAATATTTCAAAAAAAAATCTTCAAAATATGTTATTTCCGAAAATTTTCTACTTCATCAAACACCACATTTCAATCAATTTTTAATTTACTAAGAAATAAAGCTTAGATGATTTTTTAAACACTTTTTTATTAAAATAAGGTATTTAAACAAGCTTATTTACCTGTATTTCAATAGGTTTGTGCAGAATGCGTCTCGCGAGAGCTTCCATCTGTCGCGGGAAGGTGGCGCTGAACATCACCGTCTGTCTGTCCGGACGTATGTTGTCTATTATCTTCATTACCTGAACAAAATATATTTTATATTAATTCAAATCGTAAAATGATACATATTCATATATAAATTAGCTGTTCGCGATTTCGTACGCGCGGAATTAAAAAATATATCTTATGTTACTCGGAGGGATCTATCCTCTTTGTAATATTAGTATAGAATATAGATTATTACCAAAAGTCTATTAAAGTTATCGAATTTAAATCGTTAAATAATACATAATATTAGTAGATAAGCCGAGAAAGCAAAAAAGTCCCATTTTTTTATGTTTATTAGAAATAACTCAAAAACTACTGAATATTTTTTTTAAATGTAAATATGGGACCAAATGGCAGCTATTTAGCATCGAACAAAAAAGAATCACGTAAATCGGTTCAGAACTCGCTGCTCAATTTCCGAACATACATGAAAAAAAAAACTCATTGACTTGATAACCTCCTTCTGTTGGAAGTCGGTTAATAACTGAATTGAATTTTTATTCCCACTCTCTATTACCTGTCATAGACCTACTTATTTGTATTAAAAAAATACAAAAAATTATAGTAAAAAGATTGACTATACGTATTTCCTTAAAATTGTTCGTTAACTATTGTTATACATATATGTCCTCACTTGGGGTTCAAATCCCATATCGAACATGCGGTCCGCCTCGTCCAGTACCACATATGTGACGCGGCGCAGGTTGGTGACGCGGCCGGAGTTCGCCGCCAGCATGTCTATCATACGTCCCGGGGTACACACTATCATCTCCGCACCGCGTTTTAACTCCGCTATCTGAATAAAAAAATGTATCTTAAGTTTTTTTTTAAAACATAAAACAATATGGAAATAACAAAATTTTGGGTTAGGATAGTTTACTTCGGAGCCATTGTTGTTTATTGTAAAACTGAGCTTCTCCAGTTACTGAAGTTTACGTCATGACCTTCGATATGCCATATAGTCTGGTAAAATTATTAAATTAAAAAAAAAACCGTTACCATAACTTTTTTTTTTAATGATTTTCTTCAATATTTTTGTTTGCAAAGTTAAAATCTTAATTTTAAAAATGCATAATAACGGGTGCAAATAGAATTAGTTATAAAAAAAAATGGCAAACTTATAAAACTCCCAGAATTAAAAAAAAAACACAACTTAAATTTATACACCAAGAAAATATTACTAACCTGTTCAGAAATACCGGTCCCGCCGTACACACAAACAACTCTCAATCCCAAAGATTTCGCAAACTTTTTTATATCTTTTCCGATCTGCATACAAAGTTCTCTAGTTGGTGTCATTATAAGTGATATAGGTCCGTCTGTGTCCTCTAGAGGGGACTGGTCCAACACGTGACGGAACATTGGTAAGATGAACGCAAGAGTTTTACCTGATCCGGTCTTCGCTATACCTATTAAATCCCTGTAAAAATTGTATTTCAATACTTGGGCTTCATTACACCATCACGAACCAACAATACACGAACTAAAACCAAAGCTAAATCACCGTTTTTATCGCGAACTTGGACTAATCAAGCCAGAGCATAAAAAATATTTTTTTTAATAAATATCGATTAATTAACAGGTATGTTTATTATTACCGTTTTATAATGTTAAAAGAATCTTTTAAATGGGCGTATTTATTCAATTTTAAAATATCTAAATATGAACAAACTCTCAAAACAGTTGCGTATATTTTCAAAAATTGATAATTGTTTTTGAAAGAAAAATGTGTTCAATTATCCAAAACCTGCTCATTGAGAATGAACAACATAAAGTTAAAGTAAATATATAACATACTAACTGTTGTGCGCGACTTCGCCCGTATCTAATTAAAAAATATCCTATGTTACTCGGGGATAAGGTAGCTTTCTAATGGTGAAAGAATTTTTGAAATCAATTTAGTAGTTCTTGAGTTATTTCAATACATACAAATATACAAAGTTTTCCTCTTTATAATATTAGTATTGATTTAAATATGAACCTTACCTCCCAGACATAATGGCCGGTATCGCTTGAGCCTGTATCGGTGTAGGTTTCTCGAAATTTAATTTCTTTAATATATCCATTTCTTTCTTACTGATACCACAATGCGCCCATGTTCTGATCGGTTTCGGACATCCCTTGCCCTTCACTCTTATCCCTTCTAACTCTGTTCTGTACGCTTCTACTTCTTCCTGACTCATTCTTGATAACTCACTAACCTAAAAGCAAAAATATTATAGATATTTATACAATGTAAAGATACGCAGATATTGGCTACTTCAAAATTAATCTACAAAATAGAAGGATTCGAGTTGGTCCGATCTGCTTTATCGATGAATCGGCCCTATCGCATTTTTCCTCATCTTGTATAGATTGATTGTACAGCTCAAGTTAGGATCGGTGGACCAATTGGTCCTACGGAAAACGACCATAGTTTCATTTTTATGTTTTTTTTTTTGTGGGGATTTTCGTCCTTTCAGGACATGTCAATTCTGTAGTGACTTTAGTGACCGTAGTTGATAGTTGAAGAATTTACATTAGTGTTTTAATAAAATTTGTCATACAACCAAATAGTTTTTTAAAAGTACCCGACACATACTTTATGACATTTTTGCCCGTTTTCACCAACCAACACCTAGTTTTAGATAGGTGTCTTATTGTTTAAGGGTCTCCCTAAATCTAACGGATCCTTTGCGGTCTAAAGTGACACATAACTGTTAGTGAAAATGAAAGTAGTGTTAAGTGACATATAAAATGAGTTAAGGATTACCTAATATTTATGGAGTGTTGGTGTAAACGGCAATAAGCACCTCACAAATCACTGTTTAAACTATTATTACTTACTTCAGTATAGAATGCTTTCCTGAAAGGCATGTAATGTAAACTGGCATGATCGACTTTAGCCAGCTCCTTCCGCTGCTTGGAGGCGAGCGTGGCCGCCGCGTCTTTTATGTCCTCAGTTTCTTCTTCCGATGAATATTCTAAGCCATCTTGATTCTGTTCTATTAATTCACCTGTACAATTTGATTTAATCTTACTAATTTATACTGATGCTAGGTGTTCGCGATTTCGTGTAGAAATAAAAAATATAGCCTGTGTTGTCCGAGGATAATGTAGCTTTCTAACCCTACCGTTTCATTAGACCGACTTCTCGCAAAAAACGGTCTTATGCCAAAGCAAAAACTCCGTTTTAATCGCAAACTTGGTCTAATAAAAGTAATGGTGAAAGTATTTTTGAAATTGGATAGGTAGTTCTTGAGTTATTTCAATATATACAAAAATACAAAGTTAGCTCTTTATAATATTAGTATCGATATAGATTATAAAGAGATAAGATTTGATTTTTGTATGTATTGAAAGAACACTAAGCCGATTTTAAAAACCAACATTAGAAAGCTATATTATCCCCGAGTAACATAGGCTATATTTTTAAAATCCCAGGAGGACGAAGTCACTGACAACACCTACTGAGATGATATTCTACAAACACATTTTAATTTTGACTTAAATATATTATAAATGATTATACTATTCTGCTGAATATGACAAATCACAATCCCATTTTACACTTTTATATTATTTAGTAAACATACCTTTATTCTTTTGTTCGGCAACCTTCTTTTTAGCTGTTCCAGTTAAAATAACAACGCCGGTGCCTCCTCCCGCTGACGGCACACTCAATAGACCTCGCGACTGGTCTAACTGATTCACTTTGCGTACTTCCTGAAAAAAAAACCCATATAACTCAAGTTAAAGAAATAATATTCAAAATCAAAATTATTCAACATTGAAAAACCTATTGTTCATCTAATCATTTGTCAATCTATTTCACGTAAATATGGTGGCTAATTAAAAAAAAATCAAAACAAAACATTCCACATGCAACTTTTTTTATCAACTTATTGTAAAGGTTGATTTACTCTATTTAACATAAATAGTAGAAAATTCTGTTTATTCCTACTTATTGACTTTATTGTATGATGAGAATAAAGAAAATTGATAAAAAGTTACTATTAAAGTTAAAATTAACAAAACTTACTTGTTGAACTTCCTGCATATAAGCATCTAAAGGATCTATTTCATCTTCTTCTTTCTCTTCTATGCTTTGTTTCTCTTTTCCTTCTCCATCTTCACCTGTAATATACAATTACAGTCTCTTTTTGAAGTAATTGTAACAAATAAATGTGAATATTTAAATAAATGGATGTTTATTACTAATATCTCCAACTCAGCATAAAGTCGGTTAAAGACGCTCTATTTGAACTGTACAGTTCGACTGTGCAGTTCAAATTGACAGGTGTATGTCAGTTAAAAAATTGAATGTCTGTAGCTGGCTTAATGGATCTCATAATCTATGAATGGAACATAATCTGAAATACATAGCCTACATATTAAGTATTTTTTTTTATTTCGCGCGGTAAAACCCAGGCGCAGGCAAGTCTTAGTTATATTATAAACATGAAAGTTCCAATGGTGGTATGTATTGTATGTTTAAAGGCATTTGCAAAATGGCTCAAAGGATATTGATGAAATTTTGCATAGGTATAGAACACAGTCTCAGACTATAAGCCTGGAAGAACGCGGGCTACTTGCTTTTTTTCATATTTTTTTTAGTTTTTATTTTATTGTACTATACCTGTGTTTTTCAACCTTTTTCATGATGCGACCCCCCTGGTATAAAAAAATATTTTGCGACCCCTTGACCCTTCGGTTTTTTTTTCATGCATGTATGTAATGTATGTGTATGTTACATTACTACTAATATTCATTCCGTACGACGTATTTATGGTCTCCATGATAAGGATTCGGATAGTTTTTTGGAGTTCTGGCGACCCCCCTCCAGAAGCTTCGCGACCCCCTGGGGGTTAACACATAGGTTGAAAAACACTATACTATACCTTCATCCCCAGAATCATCTTCTAATGACCATTTCTTTGTAGTTGGCACTTGAATGTTGGTAACTATACTTCCTTTCTGAACTTCTTTCTTTGCAGACTCTATTTCTTTACGTTTCCGTTCCGCGCGCCAACGTTCAATTCTTTCGCGTCGCTTCTGCATTTCAGCTTCTAAACGACTCTGTTCTTCTTCCTAGTATAATTATAATTAATTCCTAATCTATACTTATATTAATAAGAGTAATTTTGTATTTATTGAAAAAACTTCAAAAAGACTAAATCAATTTCAATAATTCTTTTAATATTGCTACTTTTTTATCACTGAGTAAAATATTTTTTTTAATAACATGAGGGCGAAGTCGCAAACAAATGCTAGTCTATACTAATATTATAAAGAGAGAAACTTTATATTTTTAAATTTTTGTATGTATTGAAATAACTCAAGAACTACTAGACCCATTTAAAAAATTCTTTCACCATTACAAAGCTATGTTATTCCTGAGTAACATAGGCTATATTATTTAATTCCACGCGGACAAAGTCATGCACAACAGCTAGTAATAAATAAATTTATTAATAATACATTAACATTTAAAATTATTTTTGACTTATTAGTTGATTCTTACCTTATCAACTGTGCCCAAATTATAATCACCAGATTCCGTCTTGCCAGATTTCTCTTTGGATTTGGATCTTTCCTTTCTGTCTTTGTCAGGTGACTTTTTCCTTGACGACTTACTGCCATTCCTTTTGTCATCCCTCTTGTCACTATTTCATTGAATTAGAAATCATTTACTATAGTTATACATGTAAATTTAACAGTTTATCATTGCATGCATTTCTTGAACCCAAAAAAAGTGTCTTAGTAAAAGTAATAAGTATAAACTAAGCAAAACCGATCACTTTAGTGTTGAGCAGCTAACAGCAATTACCAAAAACAAATGCAGAATCTACTATTTCTTGTATATGAATAGATACAACTAAAGTTAACAATGTTTACACGCCATGCTGAGTGTTGTATGTTTACATTAACTTACCTCTTTCTATCACGATCCCTGTCTCTGCTTCGATCTCGTTTGGAATCCCTATCTCTGCTACGACTACGTTTTCTTTTAGATGACTTTGAACTCCGGTCTCTACTCCGTGATCGCGAACGTCTCCGTTTACGATCAGGCGTAGCTGAACGGCTGTGAGAACGCCTCCGATCGCGATCTCTATCACGATCACGCCTATTATTCGTATAAATAATAAATATTAACATGCAATCTTTGGATATTCTATGTCTCAAAGTTATTATAACTTACCCGCTTCTAACCATCGCTAATTCTAATCAATTACTTATTTATAGAGCTATTAAAAACGCAATGAATCACGTTATAAAACAGCTTTGTTAGTTAAATTTTTATATACAAACACAAACCAAACATATTTTTAGTTTATTTTATTTATTTGAGGTTATAAGTCGTAGAAGTGACAAACGAAATATAGATAATATAAAAATGCAAATGTTAAGGCGCAATCATTTTCAAACTTAAGATTTTTGTTAAACAATTTTATGAAATGTTTCTTGGCTTATTTTTATTTGCGTAAAGCTTTTAAAGTATTAATTTTGTATTTAAACGAAAGATTTATGATAATAAAATAAGTGGGCTCAAAACAAGCTTAAAATGCCTATTAACTTTTGCTCTGTACAACCTTGTGTCAAATTTCAAATAAAAACATAACCTCCAAAAATCTGTTTCATTTAAGTTTACTTTTTATTAAACAGCAAAAAATCATCAACATAGCACTAACCAATTCATTTTCGCATATATTTTCAGGAAAAATACAAACCGCAATATGGCAGACGATGGCGAAAATGTAAATATGTTTATAATCAGTTCCAAACATATTTTACTTAATTCACACTTAAATTTCATTTTAATTATTT
>QDHC01000296.1:886174-899601 GCA_013186455.1 Papilio dardanus tibullus | reverse complement strand
CCATACTAAAAAAAATAAAAACAATGTTTTTATTACAACTTAAACCACAAATTTGGAGCCTCATTTATTTATATTTAACTAGGGAAAAAAGATATTGTGAAGCACAAAATCTTTATTTTAATCAATTATAATTTATGAAGCGTTTGACGATTCAGAAGACATCAGCGCATTTTCTTGATTATGATTCATTTGACGCAAATGTTTAAAATGTTGACGATTTCTATATAATTTCGCTTCGTCGGTACATTTCGTCGTAATACAGCTTCTGAAAATGGAAATTACATTTAAATAAATACTTTGACTTTAAGTGATACTTAAAGTACAGAAGTAGTTAAAGTCCATTTGGTATGGCATGGCACTGACGAAATAGGATAACGGCTACAGTATTTTCTTAACCAACCTTACTAGTCTTTTATCAACAGCGCATCTTAGTGAAACAGTGTCAACTATGTCGTCGACTAATTTAGGATCGAGACGTTTCTTAGGAGGTTTATTTGCAAAAGCTGGCGACTGCTTTCCTGAAAGCGAATGGGTTGCCAGCACTCTGTAACACAGAATTCAAGTATGAAATGAAATAAGGTTTCATCAAAATGAATGATTTTATTTCGTTAAACTATTAAAAATCATAACCTGCGTGGAAATACAGCTTGTAATAATTGTCTCGTAACACTCGTATATGAACTCCAATCTAAATCTTCAAGTAGTTTATGCGGTACCAGAACACTACCATTTCCTATAGGAACCTAAAAAAGCAATTATAAAATCTGAGCTACACGAAGTTGATTGAAGTCAAAGACTGTATAAGTTCACAATGAAACGGACAAATAACGCTGGAAGGAAACAAGTCTGTTAAAAATAGGAAGAATAATTAATCGTTTCTTACCATGTCTGTATTGCTGGGGACAGGTTCGGCAATATTTGTAGTATGGGCTGAAGCGCGCCTTACGCGAACTCCCACAGCTTCTGAAGGATCCGCTTCGCGATTAGTGGTGTTTACATTCTGGCTAAGCCATTCTTCTTTTAAAGTAGAACATTCATTTACAACTGATTGATGATTCGGTAAAGTTCTCTCCCAGTCCGATGTTTCTGACATCATCGATACAGCGTCGTTTAATGAAAGATTTGATACCAAGGTCGTGAACTGCTTGTAAAGTCTAAGAACTACTACTTCTACATCTTCAATCGCTGATAAAGTTGGTAATTTCTCGTTTAGGTCAGTTTGTGTACTTTTATCGCAATTTTCTTTGATCTTGATCTTTTTTCCTAGAACTGGCTCCGGCGGCAACGGTGTGCTAGCAAACAGTAAGGGATTGTTCTTGTTGTGTTGGAACGAAATATTGTTATATAGTGCTAGGGATGACTCCACGTTGTTACAATTTTGATAATTTTGTTTCGTTGTCGATCCATTAAATCTACGAACGTTCGACTGAAATGGTAATATTTAACATTAAATGCTTTTTTTTCGATATAAAAATGAAATATTATTTCAGTGAATATTTTGGCGAACATTTACCTCTTGCTCACTGTCTGATGTATCATCGTCGTGGATGTTTGAGCGTTGTTGCGAGTTACGACAAGCAACTGGACTTGGAAGAGATTGCCGTGCGCTATTTTTTTCACCCAAAAACTGAAACATTTTTCGTTATATTGGCAAACTATTAAAATGTAATACTATATAAAAGATTTAAACAACCTACTCGACAGGCCTACTTACCAGATTTCCTGGTACACTCTTCATCTCCTTTATAGTGTTAACACATAATGAAACGACGTTCTTCACTTGTTGGTCTTGTCGTTCCAATAATGTTTTAAGTTCTTTAAGATAACTCTTGTTATCTGAAAGAAAATCGTATCGTTTGGTAAGAATATACTTGACTAAATAGTAAACGTTTCTAATGGATAACTATATTACTATGGGTTTTGATCGCCGTGAAACTTATTAGATACAACATATTGCTGTCTCTGTTTTACGAACAAAATGTGAGGAGTGGCTATATGTGTTGATACATGTGTCGCAACTATGTAAACCCACTATTTAGCCTGCAACTACTTTCGGCAATGGATTATAAACCAATACACAAAAGACTTAGAATAAAGACTTACCCGATATCCTTAGGATCTGTGCCTTCCGAATACCATTCCCATGTTTATTCCTAATGCTGACCACCTTCCCAACGTGCACGTCACTTCCATCACTAATCAAAGAATTGGCCGTAACAATTCCATAAGAGGAAAAGACCGCTTCCTCCGTCCATTCTACAAGCAACCAAAAATGTTGAGACATTTTATAACTATACTAAAAGTAATGTGCACAAGTAATCACTAATAGATTGCAACTACAACTGAACCAAAAAGGTACATACTGTTTCGCAGGTAAAAATGGGCGCATCCCTAAACACCCCTAGCTAAATCTCAGCTGGGTCTCTAACCCAAAGTTAAGAAAAAAATTAACAATACCACTCGGTATTGTTCATAAGCGTTTAACAGAATTTAGTAGTTTTGTCTAACGTTTAAAATTACGACTGTATAAAATGAAGCAATCTGTAGTAGAAACAGCTTTCAAAGCGTAGACTTAACTGATGCGTTTTATGGAATCAATTTTCATATAAATTTCAATTTTTTTAATATAAAATAAAAACCGTTGTTCAAACTTACAGATTTATTAAAAAAACAAAGTAGCTGCGCTTGCCTAATCACACAAAAGTATTAGGTGATACTCGTATTTGCCTAATGAACACTAATTAATTAAAAATGGAATTAGTTTTAAACACCCAATGTTTTTGTGCTTTGTTGCATTAACTTAGTTTATTTATTTGATGTGTTTAACCTGGGTTAAAATAAATATGTTGTTTCGTTAATTTGCCGAAAAACAATTTGTCATTTTCCATAACATCTTAACTTATAGTCTATACTTTTTTAGTACCGAAATCACAAAGAAATCTAATAAATTACATTGAATATTTATGTACGTACTGCACTTTTATAAATTAATTCTTGTGCATTATACTTAATACTACTGTATTATTTATAGAATTAACCTATTTAATGTACAAAGAATAATATATAAAATGCTACTTCTATACTAAATTATGAACAGAGAATTTTTTTTTGTTTGTATTGAAATAACTCAAAAACTACATAGCCGATTTCAAAAAATATTTCACCATTAGAAAGCTACCTTATTCCCGAATAACATAGGCTATATTGTTTAATTCTACGCGGACGAGGTCGCGCACAACAGTTAGTATTTAATATTAAACTATACCTATAGACTTATTAAATTCCAATACCATCCAGTTAGAAATTATAAAATGAAATATTCCAGACAAAACATAAACGTCATTAACTAATAACATGTATTGTTTTGTAGATTAAGTAAGAAAGTTAATGCAGAAATAGTTAATGACTTTCAGGTATTTTTTTAAACAATAGATAACAGGTATTTTAGTTCAGCGAAATCTATTGTAATGACTAGTAATAACAAGTCTTAGCTATATTTTTATTGACCATGCCGGGTGATAAACAATTGAGCTTAAGCCCGCCTAATTCCCGTCCTCGTCGGGAAGGTGATTTGTAGAAGGAGGTGGTAAGTCGGAATCAGTATTCAACGAGTGTTTGTACAAGTAACTTCTAAATATTGGATTGGCTCTAATAAGATTTAATGAAAATTGAATTTCGATAGTGCAAATAAACAGTGAAAATGTCGGTTGTAAGTTATATTACGATTTTTATTTATTTATGTAAATGGCAATGCATTTTTCTTTCAAAATCTATAAAACTAAAACTATTTCATATTTCCTAAATAATTCCTAAATAAATTTCCTTTTGTATTTTTTTATTACATTCTTACTTCTGGGTAAGTGATTGTTTGTTGATATATTGGTTCAACTTGATATTTTAGCTCTATAATTATGGTGTAAAGATATGTACATTTTAAAATATTATGTTTTCTGTTACAGGTTAAAGTACCGGAGAATGCCAATTCACATATGCAGGATATGCAGGATGCCGCTGAAGCGCTACTCTCTTTACGCGGACAGATTGAGATTAAAACAGAATCTAGTAAGATAATTACGTATTGCTAAGAAAACTTGCATACTTATTGCTTTTTCAGTAATAAAAACCTAAAAATGAAAAGAATATAAAAAACGCGTTTGTAGAACTTTATTGTGATGCGCAAATCAGCACGTGGTAAATAAAAGAAAACAGAAAATAAAAATATATTTCATTGTTTCAGCTAACAGTTCCACGTTAAGTGAAGGAGAAAGAAATGCAGTGCAAACTTTAATATTGAGTGCTTTATTTGTACCAAAGAAAGTAAGTTTTATTTTATACTTAAATACATTTATAATTATGTTTTTTTACGATACAACAAAATCTTTTTTCCTCGACATTTGTGCGTAAAACATTTGACTTATTTTCCCATATGATTTAATGAATTCATTTTGTTATGCATTTTTTGAAATTTAAATCAATTACTTTCAGGCCGAATCGAAAACTCCGAGTCACAAACAGAGTTCTCTGGAAACACGCCCAAGGACGCCTATCCAAAAAACAGAAACTTTGGTTAGTGGGTTAAAGCTTTCTATATTCATAGAATTTATTTTCACGTCTATGCATTCCCATTTGTATATTAACGTTAAATGTAGTAAACAGATTCTAACAGTAAAATCATAATTAAAACAATCCCATATTCAAACATATAGAAATTTGTATTTAAACTTAATTTCTCGTTTTAGGTATGCAAATACTGTCATGGTATAAACTACTATAAGAGTCCCGATCAACATAACTTAACCCATCAATCGAATGTGTTCCAAAGATTTAAATCAGTCTGCAAAGAAAAGGGATCCCAAACTAAGCAACAAGAACAACCAAAGGCAAAGGGATGTGACGCGAGTACGCAGACCGAATATTCAGTGGCTGAAGCAGATTCCACATTGGCGGACACGTCTATAAAAATCACACGTGTGAAATCCGAAAGAATAACATCACCTTCAACTTCCAAATCTAATTATAAAATTTCGAAAACACCAAATACTAAAAGAAAGAAAGAACATGGAAATGATAGTTTTGTGAGCAGGCGACAATCACTACACATTCGTAACAGTATTTCCAGTTATGTTGAAAGTGATTTCGTAAGTAAACATTATCTTTTGACTTTATTAATCGATACATGTATTCAAACTTAGTGAAATAAAATAAAGTTACATTTTCCTACAGGAATCACCTAAAAAGAAGTCTAAGAAAAACTTAACGCCCCATGAAATAAGATTGTACAACAGAAAACCGTTAAAAATTAGGAACAAAAATAACTTGAACAGCGATATGGTAAGATACGAATTAGTAATCATTGCAAGAAAATCCAAATGTAAGAAAATTCAAGATTTTGAAATATCTAATACTTAAATATTTTTTTACAGGTTCCGATTGGTGATGGACATGCATTAGTTTCTAACCGTTTATTAAAACATATGGATTGGACTTCTTACACGAATGCAACTAGAAAACTTTTGAGAGCAGTGTTTTCAAGGAGGTAATACTTAGAAATTATAGGTGCACCCGGTTGCTTTCATTCCTAATTTCTTTCAGTTTTTATAATGTACTGATTACTTTTTTAGTGTACTGGCAACACATTCTCTCACGGGGAAACCATCGCCAGCGTTCCCAAACAAGCCAGCAAAGAAACAATTAAATCCATTGCTTGTGAATGATATTGTACAAACTGTTGTGGATAACTGCCGGGTTCCGGAGAGTGTTGTAAGAACCAGTATAACGACGAAATGTGCTGATGAAAGCAAAATGCTTCGCAGTCGTATGAGAAAAAATAAACGCGAAAGCGACGTGACAGATAGAGAAAATATTTCACCGTCCGACAGCAAATCTGATGAATCTGAGGATTCCTTCTATTCTGATTGATTTTTTAAAATCAAAATCTTATTGGTAAACTTAAAATGCAGATTCGTACTTAATGCAAGGTAAATATTTATTTACTCTTTATGTCCGTAGTCATCCACTAAACTATCTTAAAATACATACTAACATCTAATTTTTCTTTTTATAGACATCATTGCTGAATAACGTAGGACGAAGAAGACATAATAATCGTTTCTGAAAAAATTGGTATAGTTAAAGAATAAAGTTTGATTTTTGTACATATGATAAGAACCATATGGATAACCAACTAAGATGTTGTGAATTTGATTACTTGTTATTTTTTTACCGACAATGTATATTTATTTTTTATCTATTTATAATTAAGAACATTAATTAGTATCTTAGGCCGTTTACGATATCTAAAAAATAAAATAATTATAAGGAATCTAGATGTATCTAAATCAGTCACAAATAAAATATGGGTATCATTCTTAACAAGCATTTTTCTTCATTAAAGTGATTCTTATTCCTGAAATAAGATTTGTTAAAGTTAGCTCGTCTATATCAAACACCAAATTCTACCATAAATAGACAATTTTAGTTATAGAAACATTATTTCAGTTTGTCATTCAAAAGAGCGAACTGACAGTGACAGATGTCATCAAGTTCATATATTTATTTTTATTCAGACGTCATTGGAGTTGTGCGATGTGTGCTCATAAATCGTAGAAAATTGACAAAATAAAATATGTTTCGCGATTACAGTGTTAAAATTAATTGTTTTGATGCGAATTATGCGAAAGCAGTGTACTAATAATCGTAGTGTTTAACACCAAATAATGTCAAACGAAAACGATCTGTTGATATCCCTGCCGCGATCCTATTTAAACGAATTTTACAGTAAATATCTTAATTTAGTTGAAACTTTTTACTATGTTACGCTGTCCGAGAATAAATCAGCGATCGCGAAAGAGAAACCGGAATATGTGTTTTTTAATGTTATGTTCAACTTGAATCCTGTGGATGGCAATTTCAATCCTTACGAGCTTATCGGCCGAATTCAAGTAAGTGATCATTTCAATCTTATTATTTTTACAATAAATGTGTATAAAAAATGTAAAACAACTTAACAGTATTTGTTATAGTTTCTTATAAGGTTATTAAATCAATAGTATGCAAAATTAAATTTAACACTCAATATCAAATACTCCTTTTAATATTATAAAAATATCCAATACCACATTTGTCAGTTTCTCTTTCCTTGTAACTGTTTGATATAGCAATTATTTGTGGATTGATTAATTATAAACTTAATTATAGAAGAAAATATGTTTCGTCCATTCTATTCTCTGATGAAAGAAGTTGCTGAATATGTGACCAATTCAGATTCACAGTTGGCTCTAAATATTATGTTCTACTTTTCTATAATTATGTAGGTCTACCTACCACACCGAGGAATGGTTTATCAGTTACTTTGCTATCACCCACAGTTAGTCTCATAATAAATAAACATGATTCATGGCCCATGTGCCCATTTTTAACTGACTTCCAACAGAAGGTTACCAAGTCATACGTAAGTAAATCAATGGGCCCTTAAATGGACAATGTTGTTTTTTAACTCTTTCAGACCAGGCGTACACAATTGTACACATAAAATGTTGAATATATCGATAGAACACAAAAAATAATTCAGTTCTGAAAGGGTTAACAACATACTAGACAGTAATACATACATTTCCTAGACAGTAATACATGTCTATTACACAAATATATTTTTATAAAACGTAAAACAAAAATCGTTCATTTAAGGGTTAGATGGTATATGTCAGAAGAAAGGCTCTAAAGGGTGTGAGATAAAGGAAATATGCGGAACTGCTACCGTCATATATTGCATCAGTTCCGCCAAATCAAATTCAAAACTGGTTAATAGCATTTATTTGACAATTGGGCTAAGTAAAATGCATGATTGCGTTTAAGTATTCTTTGGGAAATCTTACAATAAGAAATTGACTCAATATTAACACAGATTTTAAGACTAGGGGTTTTACACCAAACATAAATTGTTCATACACTTTTATGTAATCCGACATGGAGTCTACTTACAAAATTAACTCCTCCAAAATTCAAGACAGACTGAGCGATTGTTTATGCGCTCGCTGTTTATAAAGAGTTACCAATTTAGTTAGGTTGGTCGCCGCCATCTGACGATGGTGGCGCCACCTTGAGGTCTTTGCCGGATACAACTTAACTTACAAAATAGGCAGTTAATGTAATTACAAGGCTGTAGAATTACAAATAAACAGTTGTTATAAAGTAATGCTAATCAAACAGTAGAAATGATTCTTTAACCAATATTACAGAGTTATTATTAAAATGGGATGGTGAATTGACTTAACACTTAATTGTTATTGACCAATTATTTGTATTTGACCAATTCTTATTATTAAAATATCAACAAAATATCCCGGTACACGGATTTTGTCACTTGATTAAATCAATGTTTTATTCCACTGAATAAAACATTGATAGCAAGCAGATAATTGACTCGATATTAGAGTTACTCAACAACAATAATGGTGACTGGTTTTTACACTATGAATTACCCAACTTTATTCTTATTTCCTTTGAATTATTGTTCATTACACCAATTGAGACATTGTTAAAGTCATAAGATGATTAATAACATTGCAAACGTTATAGCTTTCATGTAATTGGCACTTTGAGACATAAAGAGATGCTGCTGCCTGGACGTAGTCAAAAGTGCTATTAATTTAAGTTTAGCAGAGCTTATTTCTCTTGCGAACATAATTTGATGACATTTTATGAATAAATTTGATAAATACTTCATCAAATTTATTCGAATTAAAATAATGGACCTTGGCCGATGCGACATATATGATATAGGACCAAATCCATTAATTGCACAAATAGAAAAATAAAACATATTTTAAATGAATTAAAGTTGTGGCATTATGAAAATCATAGCCCCTACTACTTACTAGACATTGTAAAATTATGGCCATTTTGGACCATGGCCTCGGAAACTATATTTTATGTAATTTAAAAAAATTATAGGCGTCTGCTTTTGCTTGCTTGCTCTGCTATTTCTAATCCTAAATCTTTTCTTCTAGTATAATAGTGAAAATATAATGTTATGCTTCAGTGTACTATTGTTTGAGCTCAATATTCAGAAACCAAACTGGGGCTGTTTTAGCAAACAGTTTATGTTAGCAAAATAAATGATGTTAAATGCATTCGTAGTATATTTATTAAATAAATGAACTCTTAAACAAAAATATAAATGTTCTGTATGCATTTTACTGTTCTCTTGCTAATCTCTTATGGAGTTAAAGAGAGTAGGGTTGTAAACTTTTCCGGATCTAACGGCGGATGCAACGAAACGGCGAAACAGAGGTCAGCGTTGCGCGTTTGTTTGGGGGCCGCTAGGTGCAGTGGGCGCGCAACCCGGATCTCGTCGCCCCGCTCTCCCCTTCACTGTATCGCCGTGCGTTGTGTGCGTACGACGTACGTGCGAGAGGAGCCCCTCGGTGTCGCCGCTAGTATTGCCGCGTATCACGGCGCGTCCGCACATGCGATGCGAGCCGAACAACTAACACGCTCGCCATGTTTACGATCGAGAATTCGCAGGTGAGGCGTGTACCACCAATACTCCTGTCACGGATGTTAACTAAAACGGATGATCGATGTGTGAATGAAACTGTTACTCTTTGCTCCTAAACCCTTACCTTCACTGCAGACCTAGAGACTTAATACTAAATTCTGGAGACGAATGTACATTTATAACAGCAGTTTATACGTCGATCATCTTTGGTTTAGAAGCGCGAGTTTCACAATGCGAGACTCGCGACGCGTTCCGATGTTCATTCAAGTAACGATCCCGGAAGCGAAGCCGGTTCGTCAACGTCACGTAGGTATGATAATTGCTGTCGTCAGTGATCAAATGTTATACGGTTCCGTATCATTGTGCCAGTCTTCCGAACTTTGGTGAGTAAGGCTATGCCCGCAGTATGACTACGTGATGTAGGTAGAAAAACAAACCGGACGACGTTATGTAATTGCATTCCCATTTTTTTTTTGTTAATACAAGTCTTATCTATTCATCATGAACTTAAGATCGGCTTACTCTTGACTGGTTCATTATAATAAGAGGATTGAAAGCTATTCGTCTTAAAATTAAGGAGATAACGAAATAATATCTGATAAGAGGCTCGGTAACCAACTTACTTATGGTTAAAAAAGTATGTATTTGAATGAAGATTAGTACATATTGTCTTACGAGTATTCTCTATTAATATGTCCACTGTTGGACCTCAACCTTCTTCAAGAATTGCTACAAATAGAATTCGTAGGAGAGGAAAAGTTCCTTACAGACGCCAGAGACGTTCACCAATAACACTCTGTAGACATCTGACATTCGAAAAAATGTTGATACGCACATCTATTTAGTAAATTTACATTGTATTAATTATTTCACCGATAACGGTGGTAAAATAACAGAAAAATACATTAACGAAGTTTAAAAATAGTCTTCAACAGATAAAAAAAGTTATTTAAGTGACGCTTTAGCATAGTGTAATTCGCATCGATGCTCAGTTCAGCGGCACTAATTCTCGAATTAGTGTCAAGTGACGATACTAATTCTTGCTGCAAACACCGCAACAACGCCACTTGTTAATTGCCTCGGAGGATTTTGGATTCCAAGTTTATCTAGCTATACTATAGCAGTGTGTTGTCCGTGCCGAACTAGCTGTATAAAATATATTATTGTTATCCGTGTCCATCTCTGCCAAAACTGAGATAACGATATTGTTTGTTCAAGGGTTTTCGAGAGTTGAAACTGATGATAATTACTCAACGTATCGAAAAAAGCTTTTAACACTTTCTCTTTATATCGTTAATGCTGGTGCAGTTTCATGATCTAATTTAGTAGATATTTTTCTTTTCTAATCAAAGAATTTCCATAACTTTTGCCTTTTGGTATGAAAACACGCACAATTGAATTTTATTCAAAACATGGTTACGCCGATTTATGCGATGTTAAGACGATAAATCATCGTATTTTAATAATAATGTCACAAAATTTGAGTTGTTATTACCCGATTAACAAAACACCACAAAAAATATATAATTTAAGATCGTAATTGCTAAGTTATGACTTTATTGATGAAGATATAGTAGGGTAGGTAATGTAGCCGTAATCGTACTACTCGTTGAGTTCTACACATCCTAAATTTATAATCTAACTTCCTCTTTTCTCCTGTTCTAATATTTAGGTATCGTCAGGTAGAGAATCAAAATCAGGTTACTTTTAGCTATACACTTTCACGAGCTAAACTATATCGGCACCTGTAGGTAAATGATATTTAAGTGTCAATATTATATGGATTACAAAATAAATTTAGCACAACCGTGAAAATATAACTATCTTATTTGCGACGGTCTAATCACATTAAACCGACTCAATCTGTGTATAAGAAATCGTGGTAAATCCAAAAAGGAGGAAGGAAATTAAATAATATTAGTTTTCCTTTTATTTCTAGTTGACTGTTATGCATCCTTTTTGTAATGTTATACCGTAACACGGATGTAGGTACTTTATATTTTTCAACATCTTAAAGTAATGTAATTTGCCTCTGTAAAGTATTTACATACTATTTAAAAATATCTTTAAGTTGTTCGAAATTGATTTTGATTTCACTCATCTGTAACCGAGCCTACGCAGATTAATGGGAACCATGTTCCTAACGCAGATTTGATTTATTAATAATAATTAAGAATTAAGTTTAATTTATAATGATTTAAATACTTTTTTGAAGCTGATTAATCGATAAGATTCTGACTTCTGAGTCAAGGATACCGGATTCAAATTCCTTTTGCAGTGCTGTGCTT
This sequence comes from Papilio dardanus tibullus, assembly GCA_013186455.1. Classification (NCBI taxonomy): domain Eukaryota; kingdom Metazoa; phylum Arthropoda; class Insecta; order Lepidoptera; family Papilionidae; genus Papilio; species Papilio dardanus. The sequence continues at coordinate 887,814 of QDHC01000296.1, read as the reverse complement.
GTTTGCGCGGCCCTGTGAACGTCAATTGCTTTGAAACTACTATGTCTTCCATCGTGGGAAGTTTTCTTAATGTTTATTTTTAAACTACAATCATACCTTATTGGAGATCTTTAATATCAACTATATGATAAAACTTCAGATAGCAGGAAACCACAATAGTATTTTTGGATCGCCTAATTCACGGTATGGTTGAAGATGTCAAGATATGACAAGGACATAAAAGCAAAGGTGATGGCACTGACCTACGGTCAGTTGATCATCTCTTGACTATAGATAATGGTGATAATGATAAATCGAAGGAAGTTTAGTCATGGGAAATGGATAGTTAAGTAATTAACGCATTAAAAGATTTTTTATGCCTATAAATAAAAAATACCGTTTTCACAATGGCATAGACAGTGATTAATTTCCAATTATCAACGTATGTAAATTTTCGAAAAGGTTGCAAAATTTCATTCATTTCGTAATATGGATGAAGGAAAGTTAAATCCGGCATGAATTGTAATGTAGTTGGTATAAACGGATATCCAGATATCTCTGTCAAGTTTACCTATTAAATTCAAATCCGCGATCGTACGCCGGCCGTTGAATATAAAACGTTGCAGCTCGGTGTAGTGAAAGTGCCGCAACATCGGATTTCTCAGCCGCGAACGGAATTAGATGATTTCCCCTTTTGTATACAATAAGAATTCTCTTGTAGAATCGTTATGTCTTGATCTAACAAACTTTATTCCTGCATCATTGGCTGATTTAATCCTTCAAACTACATCGAAACGTTTCTTTGCATTCCGAAAGAAACCGGATTGTCTTGTGGCGTGGAAAGAGATACTTTTTTGTTTCATGATGAAGAATTTGAAGAAGCTGTTATTTTATAGCAGCTGCCATCCTTTGGACATTTGGAAACTTTATTAAATCTCTGTTTTCGTTAATTATACCTGGGATATTATATTAATATCTCTAGATTGATCGAGGGCTACTTCCTTCATTAAATAGATCAAATTATTTACGCAATGCAAGCGGCATATGACTTCATTTGATATTATCTATTTCGTAGAAACGGCATTTTTATTAAGAAAAATACATGATGCAACAACCCACAGAGTTATATGTTTAAAATTCAAACCTGTAGATGGTTTATTTTTATTAGCTTCTCCTAGACTGAGTTAGGAACACCAATATTACGATGTAGACGGTTTAGACCTATTTCATTTTTTAACTTAACTTTAACTTAACATTAACTTTAAATTAAATATAAATCATTTTAACATTAATAAGTCTACAATCTACATCGTAAGGCCTTTGCCCTTTGCACAAAATGGAACCAATTACAATCACATTTTTATTCGATAATAAATCGATATTCATATTTAACTGCAGTAATGTTTGGTATTTTTTATATAAACCTAACTCGCATAGCTTAGCGTTGTATGTTCATACATATATCTTATTTGGTATTCACACTTCCTACATATGAGATAATAAAATAGAGAACGTGACGTTTTCGTATTGTCTTAAGTTTTTGTCATGTTGTAAAAAAATTAACGAGCTTGTTTTTACTTAATGACTTTCGTTAAGGCCGGGTGGGAGTTGAAAATCAGAAAAATAGTCATTTTTGTTTCTATGTTCTAAAGAGCTAGTTC
>QDHC01000296.1:873370-885432 GCA_013186455.1 Papilio dardanus tibullus | reverse complement strand
CAATAAACAGTAAAATAATAGTAAAACAAGTTTATTTTCTTGAACGTGCGTACCTCAGACAATGTTGAAAACTAGAATCGCGCTAAATTGCCGTCGATTGAGTCGATAAAAAGATTGTCGCGACACAACAACCTTCTAATATTCGTTGGAACGTGTATGAAGAATATCCGGTATGATTATTGTTCTGATGTAATACGAATGGGCGACAGGGGCCCCGGCTTGGGCAACTCCGTCATTGTACACGCCCATTCTACACATGTAACTGTATTGTGTAAGTACACTCGAACACTGTGTTTTCATTGCACTCTGTGTGAATCTCCAACATATCGTAGTCTCTCTTTTATCAGAGAGAAGAAAAAGGATGACAATATGAATTATAAGTGTCACTGCAGGCCAACTGTGTACATGTGTACACAATTATGTTTACAATTTTTCCTCGTTACACAGAAAACTGGATCTGTTTACTATAAATTAGTTTGTAGAACATGTTTATTATAATAGATAGAATTATAGTGTCTAAGGAACTAATAATGGCAATAGAATTCTGTTGGCGTTTTGTGTATTTATTTTTTAGGTTTTCGTTAAACCGTCCAAGAATTGGCATTGGAACATACAAGGAATATTTCAAATAAACAACTTTTAGATTAGAATTTAAACTATTTTAAATTACCTTTTATGAACATTAGTTGATTGATATAGTACTTGACCAAGTTTAGTATTTAAATGCGTATAAATTTAGGTAAGATTGATTTAGATCCAAATCTGCATTGTGACGTGGGCAAGCAATTTGATATTCAAATATTGTGTCATATTAAATATTTGAGTCGTGTTAATTAATAATATCTGTAGCTCCAATTATTTTATTGAAATGTATTTGCCTATTATAGTATTTGTATATCAAACATGATTATCTTTGAATTGTCAAACGCAATAACTACATTCTAGTATATTTATCGTCTTTGAGATATAGTAGGAACCCAAAAGACTTGCAGTTTTTTTTTTAATATTATAATGTGACAAAAGAGCAAGCGGCCACCTGAACTCGCTGAAATAGCGAAGCAACCGCTGCCCATAGACATCCACAATTGCAGATGCGTTGCCCACCCTTAATCTTCGGAGAAGACGCACAGCAAGAGGATAATTCCTCTCCCTATGCGCCCCCTCCCCCGGAAAATCCACTTCCTCTTCCCATCATTTCCTTATAGGAAAAGTATAGGAAGGAACAGAGGATTAAAAGTTAGTCCTTTCGGCACCACACTCATCAGACGAAACACGGAATAGCTTCCATTTCACGCCTGTCTTCTGTGTGGGCGTGGTATTTCACCGGGCGAGCCGGGTAATTAGTGCGAAGATCTTAAAGCTGGCTCTACCACTGCAAAACTTGCACTTGTGTTTAATACGAGTACTTTGGATTATTTTTTTATTAAATGGAATGGTCAAATTCACGGCCTTCATTATATCTTTGAAGAGTTTCCATTGTTTATAAAGTTCGATTAGGAATTATGATGGTCATAACAATTCTAATATCAAAGTTTATAAAACAGTAGTTCCGGGTACTTTATGTAAGAATTAAATTATCTTAGTTTTATCTTTTAGATCGAGTATAGACTCAGCTTGCCAAAATACTTATCATGTTTCATAGTACAATTCTATATCAGTTGAATTAATAGTACTTTGTACAAGGATGTCAGTGTTTTGCTCAGATTCACGGTTATATACAAGTGTCAGTTGTGGTTTATATTGTGGTAAATTTCAAATGTACCCTATGCCTAGCCTTGTTAGTTCCTAGTGTTAGTGTTAAAGCTTAGATACTTTATCTTAAAAGCTATAAAGTGCATTATCAAAAAGATATGTTACATCGAAATGTTGTATTGCTATGTATGTTATAAAGTGTATCTAAAACTTTTAAACCACGTAAAATCTGGAACATAATAATCCCGTAATTCCGCACATCCATAATTAGACTAAACAAATAATTTAATCGAAATAAACATCCTAATATTTCATGATCTTTGTATCAGTCTCAACGATGCCGAGAAATATAAAGATAATATTAAAAGAATTTAAATTTCTCATTGATATGCGTTATTTATAAGGCAAAACTAGACCGGGTGGGCAACGCTTGCCAAAATAAAAAAAATGTCAAGGCAATTAAAGATTGGTCCTTTCGCTTCAAATCACGTTCCGGTTTGACGTTCGTTCACCGTGAGATTTTAAAACACCTGGATATAAGCATATTGTTATCTCTATTTTATCAAACTCAATGATAGGGATGACCTATATGTTTTAGCTCAGGTGCTTCGCCGATGCACTCACGGTAACTTCGTGTTGAAAATTTCGGCCGATGATAAATACGACTCAGAATTGAACCTGAACTCGGCGGAACTTATAAGTACAACAACCGCTGACTTACAAGGTTATATTAAAGACAGCATTAAGCGTGTAACTTTGCTGTTAGTATTTCTAGGGATCTGTGATTAGTCTATGAGAACTTACATTATCGTATGGTTTATCATACATGCGTTCAAAATTGCATCGAACTTCACAACAAAGCTTCGCGCATGCGTTTGCTCGTACATGTGTGTGCGTGTGTGTGTAAAGTGTGCCGCATCCTGTTGCGCGGTGACGTCACATCGCACGAGCCGGCGCGCGCGCACCATTGGCCCCGCTCTTATCTTTTCCGAACGCGCGATAGAATTTCTCCAACGACCAAACGGAACTAATCGCATCCGATCTATCGCTGTTGAGATTTACCGATCACAGTTCCATATTTAACTGTATTTGATGTGCCGATCTTTAACTCGCGATCGATTTGTGAATGCATGATCTGATCTATTTTTCTTTAATCAATTTGTAGAATTGTAAATGTTTCAGTATTTTTTCCAAAAAAGTATTGAGAACTATATTTTTTTGGCTACAATTAAGATAGATACGAGTGATCTAGATGAGTGGATGAGACGTTTGTGATTTTTGTAGTTTTTTTTTAAATTAGCGCCTATAATTCACCAGAAATGGGGTTTACCAAAGAAATAGATCTTATAATTTATAGCCTTTCCAATCGATTATCTTTGTCTTACCTTATCAATATAATCCTTTAAAGACAAAATACCAGTATCGGAATAATAGATTTAGTTAATAAGTATTTTCGTATTGGAAACCAGTTTAAACTGCGCGTTAAATATCGAGACGTCGATATTTTGCTAGTTCCGGTAGTCGAATACAATTGAGCTGTTTCTAGTAATTGCGCTAATAGTATTATTTATTGCCTCAAAGTGATTCATATAATTGAGTATAATTATTAAATTAACCACGAGCATGTATAAACAACATTTTAATTATTAGTGTATGGTATTATTTTATTTAGTTAATTACTTAATGTCTTAAGTGGGCTCTAAAACTGGTGTTTAAGTAAGTATTGTATCAGGATAACGCTTTTCTTAGTGAGTTTTAGCTAGAATTTTAGTACAAAACTAGATTATTAGAAAGTGACTAAATTTACCTTCTAAATAAATAAGTAAAGTTGGGATTTTACTTTGTATAACGTATTAATTTCCCTGCCTTTAATAACCATGATACGGAATGACTACTGTTTAAAGCTCGTTAATATAAGACAAATGTAACAATTTTAATCGTTACTTTAATCCTGCAACTGACGTAAATTATGCGAACTTTTGACAGATTAATAGTCTATCGGTCAACTGGTATTGACATAACCGTTATAAATAACGAGGTGATTTTATATTGAACAACGACTGCATTGAGATTGGTGACCTGTTCTATATTTAAAATTTAAAAGATAGCGGAACTCACGCAGTGTGGCCCTACGCTCGCACAGCTGATGCAATCGTTAGCCTTCTAGGTCTCGCAGGTTTGCGAGTTCTCAAAGAAGATTTAGAAATTTGATTAAAATATCTAATAAATATTTATATTTGCATTATTTAAAGATTTAGTCTATTGTGAAGGTGTGCACAGATACTGCAATATATAAATTTTCGAGCCAGAAACCACATGTTTTGCCTAAACTGCCTAAACTAATTGACTATAGGTGTAGCGAAAATTAAATTAAATTTAAAATTTAGTATGATAAATACGCTGGCAACCCTAAAAAACAGATATCGATCGCTCGTTGCGATCCGAGCAATTCGTGCGACCTCTAAAATTTAACTGGGACGTGTGGTGCCAATATGATTTATTGTTTAACATGTAGCCGCTTTGCTCAAACATAAGCAAGTACACTCGCTTGCACACGAAATGTAACCAAAACTGACCATAATGTATATAAGGTGATGTAACGTTGTTAGGGCGATGAAAGTCACAGCAGCGAGTAAAAGACAAAAAAGTTTATGTGTTTTATAGGATAGTTTACCATTCGGTTAAATTATTGAAATCTTGTTTTATTCACTTCCTAGATGAAACGTTACCTGTCTAAGGTTAGAAAACGTTTGTAGCATTTATGAGCATTCATAAAGCGAGATATATAAACAACTTTCAACAGACATTGTAGATTTGCATACAAATCTCAAACACCTCTACTCAAGGTTCTGTCGTACCGAGGAAGTGTCCTTTCATCTCTTGGACCGTTCCATTTGTAGATTAATTATCTTAGTACATTTTATGGATACTTTATTTCTAATAAGACGGCCTTCCTTGAAAAGAATTAGTACCATTTTCTTACTTTAATTGGTTACGGTTATTCCCTACAAGTTTTATCGTGTTATATTTATTCTAATGGCACGGAAGAAATAAAACCTAATAGATTTCAAACTGCCAATGTTTACTTGAATAATGCTCCAGTTTGAATGACGCAGTCGTGCTGCTGCGTAATACGACCACAGAGCAGGAAAAAAACGTAAACAACAAAAGTGCGGCGAACGTAAGCGCGTGGTCTGCGCGGGGGAATCCAAATGGCCTTTTTTAACACCAGTCTCTCGCGAGAAACACCTTTGTTTTGAAGTCAGCCGACTTTTGTCCAATAGCCTAAAGATTCCAAGTTGTTATGATCGTTATTAATTATACTTCGCATATGTTATTTTTTCCAAGAATAGCCTTCACGATTAATTGTGCGCACTATTCATTGAGGATAAGGATAATTTCTGGTTATGTAATTTCATTTGTACATTTTATTGTTTTTAAATATTTTAAGACATAATTATGGATATAAGGCATTTTTTTTTCATCATGGGTCAAAACCTTTAACCTTTAAGGCTTTTTTTGTACGTACCACGGCAAGTAAAGCCGTCAAAACAATTAAACTTTTATGGACTTGTAAAAGATTAACTAACAATTTACCCTTACTCTAAATATTACCTTAGAAACGGCAATACAAGTTAAAAAAATATTCGAATACTTAACAATGTTACGTATAACTTGAACGAACTACACTTTCGACGGTTTAAAATTACAAAACATTTACATATAATGAGATACACTTTCAAGTTAAATTCAGCAGCGATGATTTCTTACGTCTCGGGTACGCGGCTCGTGTTTTAGAAAGTCGCATCCGGCTCGAGGGACCCGCGCTTCCGCGACCGCGGTGCTAATATTAAGGTCTTTCCTATCATTATAACAAATGAATATCATGTGATATTTTCTTTTCAATAACCTACATAAATTATTTATTGATTTTTTACCAAAACATTCTTCTGATTTTGATCTGATTTTTTTTTCTGATTTTTTAAAGTATTTTGGGATATAAAATGATTTAAGTTTGATTATCTGATATGATGTCATTTTCAATATTAACCCTGACTAATAAAGTGTAATAATCTAACTGCAAAATCGTGATCGCTGACATCGGAGAATTTGTCATGTCCGTCGCTCTGTTGAACAGGAAGTCGTGCTGCAATGTCTTTGCCTATATTACAATGTGCCAGTAATATTAATCCTGGTAATAAATACCTTTGATATTAAGTTTTACACTATGTCGTCTTAATAGACTCGCTTTCCAAAAAAATAAGTCATGGCTTTGTCAAAAAACCTTTCATAAATCTGATCTATACTGATCAAGTAGTTAGTATAATATGCTACAAATTTAAATGGTTGAGTTTGTTTAATTGAAATAGGAAAACTCGTTAACGACTTACAAATCTGCATTATCGACACTTATCATAGCAACAACGGGGACAAAATGCTAGTTTATTGTTTTAGTAAATGCCTCTATGATGAGTTTTTAATGTAAAGTAACTATAAACATAAATCATCTCGCATGATTGATATGCTTTGGAATATAAACAGGATCTTGAATGCGTTTTGTTCTAGTTACAAAGTGCATTACTTCAGGAAACCATAAAGAACTTATATCTCAATTAGAGTACCTTAATCATATATTCGATACTTATGGAATAATTATTGCAAATTTTCCGCATATGAAGGCGTTGTATTGCTGCATTCAAATATTTAATAGTAACTAGGTGTAAGTTAATAATATAATTGGTCAATGTCAAACAAGTTGTGATGTTAAATAAATAATATTCAGTAATATTTTTTATGCCATATGCAAATTGTATAGACATCCTTAACCGCGGCCTCTCATTTTAATAGGATTTTATTCCTCTTTATTATGTCGTCTCGATATTTCTGCTTTGGATCTATTGTTTTGCCTAATAAATTAGTCGATAATTAGGTTTTGTTTAATTTTAAGACAACTGCAGTGCAAGACGAGCAAGTTCAAATTATCAAACAATATTATGTAATTTAAGTAGCTACATAAAGGATGCATTCGACACTGTTTTATATGCGACATGAATTCACATAGAATGGTGACCGAATTCGCCGCGTGCTCGCCGGAGACGCGAGAGTGCGGGGCGACACATAATCCGTAATCAGAATTTCGATCTCGGATTCTCGGCCAAGTTGAGTGAACGCCGGTCTCAACACGGATGTTGCAATGACTAAGAATTAATTTTAGTTTTGCTGCTCGAGTAAAATCGATAACTGGTTTTAGCGCTAGAAACTCGACGGAGCGATATAGGTCCATTGAATGTTTCACGGCGTGTGGGTGAGAATTTTGCAGATTTTGATTGTTGGAATGAATAACGAGCGGTACGTTAGCGATCGAGAGTTGTGAACACCGCAAAGGTCAATGATCATCAGGTAGATCCGCCTCGACGCCCTCGTGACCCTGTCCTACGCGAGCGAAGCGCCGCACAGCCGCACACACCATACTTCATACGCCTATTATATTCACATCTATTGATATTGCTTTATCCAACGGTCCCCAACATTTATTGTAGACAAATTATCAGACATAATGAGTTCAATAAACATATTACAAATTAATAACATCTATAATTTATATCCAAGAGGACAATATTCAAACTAGATGATTACACTTATGTCACGAGGATGCTATTTGATTGAAACCGACATGTTTAAACACTATAGCAACTAATCTCGTAAATTAAACTCTGACATTTCCAAGTCACATCGTCCAATACAACAGATATCTCCCACTCTGTGTCCAATATATCTACAAGCTGACAAGCTATGCAATTAATAAGTTACTGCCTGGAACTTATCATCTTGCATATGAGGAAGTTTCAATGTAAGAAATAGAGGTTTGATTTTGTTTAAAGAAATGTCCTGTTTGATGCCAGCAGTATGAATGAAAATCCAAGACGATTCAGGTCTTTTAATGTTCCCAACCAGTACAAATTATCTTTGATATAATCTATAAGCAATGAGGTTGCACCAATAGTTTCTGTTACCTGCTTCCTTTTGATAACGTGGATGTCAACAGTATTTGCATCAATGACAAGATTGAATGAATTCAACCTCTCTTTCGGTGTATTCTAATGCAGGAGAGCAAGGCGTCTAAATGTTTTAGTAACGGGATGCCTCTCGCTCGGTTTTACTGTTAGTAGAATATTTCGTTCATTGTTGTCCTACATAGTACGTATGTGTTCAAGTTATAGGCGTGAAACCTAGTTTGTCTGGTTTTGAGCTCATGTGAGCTTAATCGATATTTGTTTTGTCATTGTGGTTGGCAGTACCCGGTGTTGTGTATTCCATCCGAACACTATTTGTACGCTTTTATAATTCGAATAAAATATATCCTTTCGACATTTGAATTAATTTCAATCAATTTATATCGAGATAGTATTTCTTGATTCACTAAAACCATACTTCATTGACGATGGTCGACGTCTTTTTTAGTTAATTCTTACTTTTATAAATTACAATCATTTGTTTTTATTGAATGGTCCTAAAAAACAATACAATCTTGAAGGTAGAAGCGTGGGACTCAAGGTTATGTTTCACTGGGAGTTTCTAATTGTTTTATGTAATTAGCTTTTATCCGGGTTGTATTGCTTTTATTGGTTTGGCACGCTCCAAATCTTGGTTACAGGATCTTAGTTTAGGGCGCCTAATGTTTTGGAAATAATATAAATAGAGTGACAAGGCATTTCTTTTCTTTTAGTAAAACGAGTCCAGAGTCACAATATTACCAAGTGGGTATTGTCGTTGTGGTTATTTCCTCGCATCATGAATAACCTTTTTTTTCAAATCAAGGTTGCAGCATAGTCGTAGTTTAAAAGTTTGTTACGAAATAATGTCGAATAAATTATGCTTCACACGTACTGTGAATGGTTGCTTCGTGATTTTTTCCTTTTCTTAACCTCATCTTTATAACTTTGTATAATTCATTATACAATTATAATAAAACTAAAGCGAAGAGGAAGAGATCAAATAGACGAGTGAACGAATTAATCAAAAAATAGGTGTGTCAAGGGCAAACGAAACGATGTATCCTACTTTATTGCCATCATGATTATAATTTGAAATACACATTATAGTTAAAGTTTAAATTTTTAATGCTATACAAAACATCTGCAGCTTTGCTTCTATCTTTTGTGTATGGTTAGCTATTGTCACTTTATTAAAGAAATCTTCACCTTCAAAAAGGAACTAATTGTAACAATTTTGTATTTGGTTACCAGAAATATGTGGAGTCATCGCTGGGCTGGTCGGGCGAACGCGGCGAGGATTCCAGCTACGATTCGGAGTGCGATGATGATGGAGGGCATCGGACCGCCTCGCGCACGCCCTCAGACACACTTGCGGCCGAGTTTGCGGAGTACGTCACACTAGCGCCACCACCACAGCCTAACCAGGTAAAGAAAAAACAAATAATGCAAAAGTTAGAAGTTAATATGCAAAGAACTGTAATAAAATAATAAGTTGACTTAGTAACCAAAGAAATCGTAAAAATTGTTGTGGCATACATTTTCCAAAATATGCAAATTCAATTGCCATAATATAGATGCGATTGTTGGGAGCAATTTATTGTTTTTAATTATCCGTATCGGACATGCAAATGATACGGTTCCGTGGTTGTTTCTGGTTTTAACCGGTTTTTAACGAATTCATAGATGTTTTTTTTTGTGGTAGACAGCTGAACAACGCGTGGTCTTCTGATAAGTGTTGCAATATGAGCTTACCAATGTTAGGTACTAACTAAAAGTTAGGTCGAAACCACATCTGTTTATAAACATCAGTTACAACAAACCATGCTTCTAATATCTTTCAGTTAGCAACTCTATGCATAGACTAGTATCAGTGTTGCCATAATTCAGCGCTAAACTGATTACGTGGAGCGTATTCAGGCTGCATCGCTAATTGATGCGTCCTCGATTCACGAGATGGTTGCTGTTTGAGACTGGCAACGGAATAAATGTACCTTTTGAATTATTCACTCTCATATACAGAGGTTAATTCAATTCCGAGGGGTTATCTATCGTCTAGGTGGCGCTAATTTGAATTTTGTCATAATAGTTTTTGAATTATGCTGATGAGGATTTTGAAATGTTTAGCTACATCTATGATTCAATATATCCTCTTGATAAATATTATAATACTGAAATTACTACTTTTTAAAGTGAAATGCTAACTTAAGGGAGAAAGCGGGCGACTTGGCCCCGGGCTTATCAAATGAGATTAGTGACAACTAGACGCTGAGTGATCGTTTTAAAACCGATCTTTCATATTTGTCCCTCTATTCGTAAGTTCTGGATAAATAAAGCTTAAACTTTTGAATAGTGAATTCGAGGGCACCCTTTGCATGTGTAGTCGTTACGTAAGTCTACTAAGTGTGATATGAATTTTCAGTGTCAAATAAAATAGGTCAACCATTTTTTTGCATCTGTGATAACAATAGACGAAGAAACTTATCTAGTTGTTTATGAACGGAACTGTGTTACTGACGCACTCGTATATCAAGAGAATACTGCGCGTGCGTCACTCGTCGTCAAATCCTTATATATTTGTATGTAGAACTTATGTCGTTAGAAATTAAGATAAGATTCAATTAATAGCAGCCTCTATATGGAATTGAAATAGACAAGCTATATCTTATGCATGACGTAATCATATATCTTTGCAATGTCTCGGTTATTCACTTTCACTTTTTTAGATTAACGAGAAGATGCTTAATTAATTTAAATCTTCTTCACTAGACGCCATTAATGGCTTTGGTTTTTAAGCACTAATAATTTTATAATACTCAAAGAATGTGCAAATCTAAATTTCCGATTCCAAAATTGTCTATCAACAAAGCTATCGACCGTGTTTGTCTTGTTCGCTTAGCATCTTACGTAAAACAAGTATTTTGTTTTAAAAACATAAAGAATATTAAAAAAAAACAGTAGAAGTAGTTTTATTACTGTCGCTGTTAAAATAAAAGATACCAAAATCTATAAGGTAAGGTTCTGAACAAGTTTAGTGATGATTTGTAATGTTTATAATTCGCCAGGCTAAGATCGATTTTGCGGTAAAGCTGGGTTACTCGGAGCGTCTGGCGCGCACCGCGCTGCAGCGGCTGGGGCCGGACCCGCCGCGCAACGAGTTGCTGGGCGAGCTCATCAAGTTGGCGGCACAGCGCCCCGCGCGCCCCCTGTCGCCGCCCGCGCCGCCCGAGCCCGAACCCAGCGCCGAGCGCGCGCCGCTGCGACATGTCGTCATCGACGGCAGTAACGTCGCCATGAGGTAACCCACCATGCAACATTTACGTAACCTAAACTTTAGGAAACCAGTTTTATACGTATTGCACGTCGAAAACTCTGTGCATCGTGTCACACGTCAATTTATTAACCAATTTCAACTATTGACGTACACAAAAAAGATGCAAAATAGCTTTAGAAGGAAAGGAATAAGACAAATGATTATAATACAGTTCTGTGTTATTTTTTAAAGTATTCATAATTCTTATTGTTTTCAGTCATGGCAATAAAGAAGTTTTCTCGTGTCGCGGTATAGAAATATGCGTGGACTGGTTCCGAGCGCGCGGCCACAAGGAGATAACCGTGTTCGTACCGAAATGGCGGAAAGAGGCTTCACGACCCGATAACCCTGTGGCCGATAGAGACGCCCTCGACCGACTCGAGAGAGAGCGCGTGCTGGTGTACACCCCCAGCCGGCACCTCGGCGGCAAGCGGCTCATCTGCTACGACGACCGCTACATCCTGCGCCTCGCCGCGGAGACCGACGGCATCGTCGTCTCCAACGACAACTACCGCGACCTCGCCATCGAGAGCCCCGACTTCCGCAAGGTCGTCGAGGAGCGCCTGCTCATGTTCTCATTCGTCAATGACCGCTTCATGCCCCCGGACGATCCCCTCGGTAGGTCCGGACCCACCTTGGACGCATTCCTGCGCGCTCCGTTCTCGAAAACGGACCCTCCCCCGGCTTGCCCTTACGGCCGAAAGTGCACATACGGGAACAAGTGCAAATTCCATCATCCGGAACGCGCCGGTCGACCGCACAAGCCGGTCGCCGAGAAGCTGTCCGAGCGAGCGGCCAAAGCGATGAAAGCTCGCGACCTGCATACGCTCAGCCTGCCGCCGAGCGGGCGGCCGACGGATAACAAGCGGCCGCTGGCGCGCGCGCACTCCGCCGCGCCGCGGGTGCCCGACGTAACGCTAGCGACGCACTTCGACCGCGCCCAGGTGCCGCCCGGCCCCTCGCAGCCGCCGCCGGAGACGCATCCGACTCACTCGAACACGCACAGAAAGCTGGCGCGCCAGCTCACACTGAATCCGGCTTGCGACCCGCGGCTGCATGCGCAC
>QDHC01000296.1:845938-861194 GCA_013186455.1 Papilio dardanus tibullus | reverse complement strand
AGCACCACCTTATAAACAGATACATGGAAATGAATTTGTTGTATTTGACCGCTCCTGTAAAGGGGAGGGGGTGAGACGCAGTTCAACAGTGTCCAATCGGAGCAAAGCTCTACATAAATTGGTCTTCTGTTATCATACTTACCAGCTAACCACTTAGACTTGGCCCCCATCAGCCAGAGCACCTCAGACTTAGGACAGTGTGCAACAGCGCGCTGCAGCAGTGACTCCAGACTGGCGCGGCTGCCATGCTGCTTCTCCAAGTACGCGGCGCGCAGCCATATTGATTTCTTCGATGGGAATACTGATAACGCGTACCCGTATACTGCGCGTGCGCACTCGTACGCACCTTCGTGCGCGCACTAAAGACACATAAAAACATGTTTAAAATAAATGTTACTTTATATAATTACTAATTGTTGCTTGCGACTCCGTCTGGGCGAAATTAAATAAAATATAGCCTATATTACTCGGGTATAATGTAGCTTTCTAATGGTGAAAGAATTTGAAATCGGGTCGAGTAGTTCTTGAGTTATTTTTAATACATACAAATCTCTGCTCTTTATAATATTAGTATAGATGAGGGAAGGGATTAAGAATTTGTCTTTTTGTATGTATTTGAAAGTACTCAAAAGATCTTTCGGCATTAGAAAGCTACATTATCACTGAGTAACATAGGCCATTTTTTTAATTAAGCGCGGAAGAAATCGCCAGGAAAAGCTAATAATATTACAGTAATATAGAGTTATGCACTTACAGCATCTGCATCTTCCATCCAAGTGTGTTTCTGGTCCTCCGGATCTATTCCATGACCGATAACCGCCCGTATAATAGCCTGATAAACGAATTTGAACTCTAAATACTTAGAAATAAAATATATAATACGTCATTAACACCAAAACCCTCTATATTTATATTATTTTCAATTCAATTATGTATACCTGACAAGTATGAACCGCGCCTGATTTTTCTGCCTCCATCGCTTCTTTGAACCAGTGCTCCCTGTTTATCTCCACTCCGTTAGCACTCAGTGATGTGATAGCACGGTCTACGATCTTCTCCACCATGTGAGTGTTGCCTTATAAAAAAAAATAAAAATGCTTAGAAGGATGAATTGAATTTTTAGGATGTTTGTTAAAAGATATCTCTAGAGCGCCTCAACATATTTTCATGAAAGGCACAGATATAAAACATAATCTGGGAGAACATGTAGGGTACTTTTTTAAATTGTTGTTTGTTTATTTCCGCGATGGAGAGGATGGAGAGGTGGATGGAGCCGCGAGCCACAGCAATTGTAATCCAAGTGTAATATTATAGATTAAATATAATTGGAACTGGATAAGCGACAGTCCAAGGGACCGCGATATTTGTTTTGCTTAGAGAGGTTTCTCTAATTCGAGTTTCTAGCTTATGGAGGGTGCTCGTCGGGACCAGAGAATGACTACCGGTTATCCAGTTCTCGCTTATTCAGGTTTGAGTGTATTTTTCAACAGAAACTACTCACCATGAGCCTCTTCTAGTTTACTCGCAGTGACCCAAATCTGTCTGTCCGTTGGTATGTTCTCACGGGCCTTGTTTAACACTTTTCTAGCATTCTCGTATGTTTCCAATCTAGCCAAGGCAAGCCAGAGCTCAACACTAGTCGGACAGCATTCCACCGCTCTTGATAGAAGAATACGAGCATCTTCCGGATTCTCCAATTCCACTGCTGCTTTCCAAAGACGAACTGAATTTGGTATGTGTTCTAACGCTTTGCGGTATACGCGACGTTTCGCCTATCAGAATGTAAACATAGTTTATGAAATTCCTGCTAAAATATTCAAATATTAGGAACAATTTTTATAAATATTTCAGTGTGTTCATAAATTATTCTTTTAACGTGTTTTTGTCGTAGGAAAAAAATAAGTTAAACACCCTTGATACTAAAAGTCATAATTTTTTCTTTGTGTAACATTTACTACAAAGTTAAAACATCCATGGACTTCGGTGATTTCTCAACTGTCATTTGCCCCATTAATATGATATAAATAAAAAGTTAATTTTCGAAAAATGCTACTTATGAAAGAAAAAAAAAACACTTTTATTGCCACACATTAAAAAAAAACAAAAAACACACATAGTAGGATAAAGTGTGGCAAAAGGACACATTACCTTGGTTTCCTGCTCCAAATCAGCAGCTTTGACCCATATCCTGACACTATGAGGCAGGTTCCTGGCTGCGTGCGCGATGACGGCGCGCGCGGTGTCGCGCGGCTGCAGCCGGGCTGCCTCCAGCCACAGCTCCTCACTACTCGGGTTCACTTCACAACCCTTCATTATCAAATTACGGGCGGATTGTACTTTGCCTGAGAAAATTATATTGATGTTACATTTGCTTCGTTTGCCATTTTGTAATATAAAAAACATTTAATTTTTAGTTTAATTTATATCAATTGTTTGGCTTTATTAACAAATTGATTAGTTAGTTGTATGTGCTTAATATTGTGCAATTCTACGCCTCGCGATTATTTCGTGTCAAATTGTCGTGAACAAACCGGGATTTATATTTTTTTCAAGTAGCCCCCCATGGCTGGCTTCATTAGACCGAGTTTGCGATAAAAACGGAGATTTTGCTTTTTCGTAAGGTCGTATTTCGGGCGAACTCCGTCTAATGAAGCCGTAGAGTAATTATAACTGTTTCAATTATAAAATCTATACAATATTTTATAAGCATTTTTTTTATAACTACACAGTTTATTGAATAATACAGTTTTATACTTTTTAAATGTAATATAACTTACCAGTTACTTCCTCCAATCGGGCACTAGCAATCCAAGCTGGAGGATGATTAGGATTAGTTTCTCTAACAGACTTTAATAAAAGACGGGCTTTCTTGATATCATTGATATCACCACCATATGTCGGAATCATAGATTGCAAGTCTGTTAGATAACCTTTAGGATCGACCACTGTCTGTCCCGTTACAGAGTCTGATACTTGAGATAATTTTACTGTCATCAATGTGTTCCTAGCTTGACCGATCTTTCTCAAATCCAAGTCACCTGTTTATAAGAAAAATATCTTCTATAAATATTGTCGGTTTACAAATAAAAAATACAAAATATATACTTAAGAAGTTAATGGTGAAGCTGTCCTGTTTCATCTAATTAACCAATTAAAATGAAGATGATTAAAATGAAGCAGTAGGGATAAGCATATACTTATGCATATTATGGTATTGAAAAATTGTGTAACCTGAGGGTGTTAGCATTCCAGGAGTAGCGACTCCTGGCATCATTGAAGCAAGACCAGATCCAGGGTCAATAGATGAACTGGATTCTCCTCCGAGATTCCTCGATAGCACACTATCTGGTAACGGAGTAAACTTTTCGGCTCTTGGATTCCTCTGCTTTCTATTTCTAGCATCACCCACTTCTGGTATAGCTGCCCATTCTTCTTCTGTGACCACTTTTAGTTCCCTCTTTAAGTCTGAAAACTGCTGTTGGATTTTAGGTCTGGAAAAGAAAAAAAAACATTTATATAATATCTACAAAGTATAAATTTATGTCTTCAATGTATGACTCCACTCATAAATAATTACCTCTCTTGACGATATCTCTCCAAATCTTCTTTGAGACGCTTCTCTCTGTATTCCTTCCTTTTTTCATCCATTCTCTTATCAATAGATTCATATATTGCATCTGCCTCTGCATCATCTTTGTCATAAGGGTCCTGTATAAAATTGCATTTTACATAATGTTAAATACATATTTACCCAATCCTCTTACGGTGAAGGAAAACAGTGTGATGCATCCTGCACATATCGGGGAAGAAATTCAAAGATATGTGTGAAGTCACGCAAAATACGCGCTAGTCGAAGCTAGTAGAAGAAAAATGGAGCCCATCGTGAGTCGAACTCTACTACACTATTACATGTTTATTTGAGATTAAGTAGATAAGACTAAATACTATTTAAAAACAATAATAAAAAAAAATTACCTTTGAAAACAGGGAGCCGCTGTATCCCGAAAATTCGTCGTAATTTGAATCATTCAAGTCTTCGTCATCATCTTCCTCTTCTGTCTTTTTACGTTTAGCCGCAGGAGGAGCATGTCGATCATCACTAAAAACCCAAATTATAGTTCAATTTGTTTTACAGAAAACAATTTTACTTGCTAATGGAATAATACTCACGAAACGTCATTGGCGTCTCGAGCCGGTCCAATATCTGAACGTGTGGTAAAACCTGTAGCTCTGAAAAAATAAATAAAGTTAATAAAGTAAGTGTTAAATACTTCATGACTAAAAAATATACAGACTCTTACCCTCGACCAACACCAGCAACATAACCTAAGGGCGCAGGGATCCCAAGAAAATGTTTCTTATTTTTATTAACAAATGCTTGTGGTGGTACCGACATTTTAGCATATGATATGTTGTTCTTAGAAGAAAATTTCTCGTACAGACCTACTAAAGTGCCAGTAAATACACACTATTTTTATTAAATTTACTTTAAATAGGTAAACATAAATATAACGCAAAGCTGTCAATTTGACAAGTAACAGTGACTGTAAGAGTGACAGATATAGTGTATAGAAATATTAAGAAATTATATAGATGCAACAAAAAAAAATCTAAAAAATAGCGATACTTAGGTTTTGCTGCTTTCAATATTATTTCCTAGGGAATCATCGCTGACATAATATACATGATAAAAGGCCAACCTCTTGCCTTTTAGCTATTCTTCGTACTTTATCCAATTTTTAAGTTTTTTCTTTTATTTATTGAATGTTTCCAGGACAAAGAAAGAAAACGAAAACAATGCCGTTGCTAAGCAACTGAAAGTTTGATTAAAATTGTTGAATTTTCTAACAAGCTCTTATGATTTGGTGCTTAATTACTTGTAGTTTTACTGGTGTTAAGTGAAAATGGCTAATAATTCCTTAGCTAGTAACGGACCTATTAGTGAAGATATACACAATGAAGAATTTTTACTAATTGAAAAATGTTGTGAGTCTAAAGACAGTGACGATGAAATAAGAAATATACTCAACGAATTAAAAAGACTGTCTACTATTAAGAATAAAGATACTGAAATCGGAGAGGATGTTGAGGACGTTGATATGATTTTAAAAAGGGCGGAAGACATTGCACAGGAGACCAAGAATTTATTAAATAGTAGTCCAGTTATTGGTATACCCAATGGTATTTCGTCTAGTACTGAAAAAGTACCTCAAATAAAAGTTACGAAGCACCTTACCAATGAAAACAATATTGAAACTGATCATAAAATAAGTGGACATCAGAAGGTAAGGTCCATTTTTTGCATATGAAACATAATAACCATAGTGGTCTTAATCTGAAGCAAAAAACTTGAAAATTCCCAAAATAACTGCACCTTTGTGACAGTCCGACCGAATATTTTGCAAAAAAAAAACAAGTCAAAGAATTCAATCATTTTAATTGTACAACACTCAAATATATCAATAAATAAAGTACTAAAATGTTTTTAAAAGTAATAAATAGCTTTTACAAATTAATAAATGCAACTTAAATACTAAATTAAATTATAGTTTAGCTACTTGGGCAGCTAACA
Organism: Papilio dardanus tibullus; assembly: GCA_013186455.1. NCBI lineage: Eukaryota > Metazoa > Arthropoda > Insecta > Lepidoptera > Papilionidae > Papilio > Papilio dardanus. The sequence continues at coordinate 855,622 of QDHC01000296.1, read as the reverse complement.
CTCTTAGTCCATTCAATGATTCTCTTGCAACCGGTTCAATGAAAGATGTGGGTAGAATGAAACCGTAGCGACCAGTGTCACTTAGTTCTATAGTGAAAGAATATTTGATCCCTTGACCCTTTGCCCAGTCATCTGACCCTCCGGAAGCTGGGTAAAGAAGACCACTTGAAGAGCCAACTTGGTACGATGAGCCACGGGTTTGTCTTATAGCCTGAAATAATTAAAATAATTTTAGTTTCATCCATTTCAAATTTGATAAAGATGTTTTGTTTTTGTTGGCTGCTTAAAAATAAATGTAGAGACCAGTAACATAAACTATTTTTTAAATTAAGATTGCCTCAACTAAATTCAATTTAAATATATAGTAGGCAGCTATTCTAAAAATATTGTTTATGATTATAATAAATTCCTGTTATATAAATAGGTGAGTATATTATTTTATTTTGTGTTTTTATGCAACTTACGGTTGCCATCTTGTTGCCAACATCATCCAAGTCTTTGTAGTCTGGAGGGACTGCGTTGTCGTATCCCCACGGATACAGCAAGTACTGGCCGTAACTATGATATGTTATGTATGCAGTAAAGTTTGCTGAACTGCTCTTGATGAAATCCTACAACAATGAAATATTGTTAACGTTTTATATTATTTTGTTAGTTTTTTATTTTGTTATGTCCTTTCACTACATTTGTTCTGTTTTTTTTATGTTGTCTGCTATTCTCTATATGATTTTTTTTGTTAGACTTTGGAATACAAAATAAACTAAGTAGGTAATAAATGATCATAAAAAACAAGGCAATGAACCAATCGTGTCCTATATTGGTCTCATGTCTCCCGTCTCATGTGTCAATTCTAATTTATTGCACAGTTATGTGCCACCAATTTGAAATGTAAAAATGCTCATCCTCAAGTGTTAAGCCGGAAATTCGATCGCTGTAATATGTACATTAAGTACGTATAAGCATCATCAATTCTTTTTCTGAGGGCAGAACATGTTGTAAAAGTTGAATTCGTTGACCTCACTATCCGTTTGCATATTCCCTCCGTAACCCATAAAAATAAATTAACCAGTAATACAGGTGTAATATAGATAAGGACACTTAAGATAATAGTGTTATGTAAAATGGACACTTCGGTTAATGGACAAAGTTAATCCTTTCTTAAGTATCGTCTAGGTATTCACAGATAACATTTACGAGTAGACAACTTAAGGTAATAGGTACGCATTATCGATAGATGTACTGCTCCTTTACCACCTTTTCTAATTGTAACTAACTTACCGACAGAGCTTTCGACTCCGGTTCAGAGAAAGCGCTACTGCCTCGATAGATTTCACTACAAGGGTTGTTCGATGAACCTTTGCCTCCCCATCGATACCTGTACATTAAAATTAACGGTTTCAGGACTTGATAATTAGATATGTAAAGGTGTTTTGTTATATTCGCCGTCCTTAAAACGCACCCGAAATTCCTATTTAGATCAGTTCCTATACAAGTACGTCCAGTAGTTCTGCTCGGTTTTTTGTTCTTTCTCCAAAGACGGTCAGATTCATGAGTGTGTTCATAACCATCTGGATTTACAACGGGCAAGAAGTACCTACAAAATAAACGCTTATTAATAAATATTACTAAGCGATGCATTAAGCACTTTTTTTGTTTAATGATCAATGATGATTTACCAATCAATATTTTTGATGTCGTCAGTCTCTGCGTCGAAGTTTTCAGCAAATTGGTTAATGAAATATGTGACAGTCGCCGGACTGATCCATTCACGAGCGTGGATGCCTCCGTCGATAAATATGGCCTTATTGTCAGGTTTGCCGTCGGATATCCGTAAAACCTACGAATAGAATTTATATTAAATTATCAAAAATATATTTCCATCTCAAGTACAAAATATGAAAAACAAACCTTCAAATCCCTCCCTTCATAAGATTTTCCAATAGTATTGACGCTGACAATTTTCGGATATGTTTTAGCCAAGTAATCCATGAAGCCGTGAATGTCCGCCACTCGATGATATTGCTTCCAAGTCATTCGATGACCTAAGAATGCAAACCTGGCTTAGTATGAAAACTGATGTTACTTAAGTCCTTAACATAAACCATATTAAATTATTTTAGACTCTCATAAAAAGTCCATAAATTTTGACATTACGAGCAAGATTTACGGACTACATTTTACAGAAATTAAGTTATGATGTCACAGTGCTACAAAATTGTAGTAAACCATTGTGCTTAAGGTTAGTTACGATAAAGTATAATAGACGCATGCGGCAAGTGTGTACTTTCCAAAAGACAAGAAGGCTTAATTAACAACCAAATCAACCAGTCGTTAGCCAACACGAAAATGTTTTCTGTATTTTTTGACGAACCCCAATTCGCATACTGCCAATATTCCATTGGAAGATCTATAGAATTGTAACCCAAGTAGGCACCTACCAAACTCGGACGACGATATTTATTCCTGTAACGCCAAAAATTGTAAGCTCTTGCTGCAACAAAATCATTCGATTCTAGCTTACCTTTTTTCGCAATTACATAGTTAATAACATTCTTAAAAATTATTAAAATATTACACAAACCTCTTCGATTTTGAAGTTCTATTTCATTTGGATCAAGCGCTGGGTTCTCTTCGTTGATTCTCTGTTGCAAGTCTTCGATCACCACATCTATCGGTATTCTTTCCCTTTTAAAAACTCTCGTTACATTATTGACTGCATTTGATTTTACGAGGATGTCGACAGAAGATTGGTTCCCACCCCACGTAGAAATTACTGTTAAATTAAAAACAATGTTAAGTACGTTGTATCATTTGAATATATTCTGCATGATTATGTGATGATAAAACTTACAATTTCTTCTTCTCAATCGATAAATAACGCCCCTAACATTAGTATTCTGTGTGGAAACTTTCCAAACTTGTGCGCCTGTGTAGTCTACTCTGCTCTCTGGTCCAGTACTTCTGACAGCAGGCAATGAAGCATCGATAACTGTTTCTTCGGGTCCGTCGACTTCTAAAGGCTCAGCGATAGGAATCGATGTTTCTTTCTCCGTTAAAATTAATAATGTTGTAGATTCTGCCTCATCATCAAATGGTTGTTTTACAGAATTATTTTTGGGCCATTCTGTAAAGGAAATAATCGAAGTATACCTAAATATGTACGGTATTAGTTGTGACCTTCAGTACATTTCATTGTTTTAGTATTAGCATAAGCATTGTGTTTTTTTTGCGTACTTGTACATGGATCAGTGCACAACAATTTAGATCCTTCGATAAGGATGCAAACTCTGGCGGAAGCTGGAAGGCATTCCAAATTGCTTGTTTAAAAGCAATGGGTAATAATTAATTAAAATATTTCCAGTAAGACAGGGACTACAGTTATATGTAAACAATATTTTTGTGTCAAAGATAACGGAAAATAAATGTCACAGTACGGTAATTTGAAATTCAAAGTGTCGCTATTGACACCAATAATTTTATAATGAAAGTACAAAATGTTCCCTTTAGTTGATTTATAGTCAGATCGTTGTGGCGTATTTTATTTATTGCGAGGACATGTGTCGCATGTAATGTAGAAAATGCTCTTTGTATGCATTTGCCGTTCCTTGGGTGACACGTTTAATGACTTTCTCCGGTCCATGCTTGTTTTCCATCGGCGCTTGACCTGATCTCCGTTTGCCTAACGGTATAACATCGCTACCACTATATTTTGTATAAAAAAATAAAACAAAATAAAGAGTCCGTTTTCCTTGACTCTACTTATCAAACCATTGCAGAGTAATCGCGTAATTTTAAGTTAGCTTTTATGTAAATCTAAGCTCTAACTAGATCTTTAAATGATAATTTTAATGGGATTAATATCTATTAAGCAAAATATTTTACAGACATCAGCTAGTAAGTAAAAGGTGATAATTAAAATTGGGAACATATTACATTCTTATTTTTATTGGAGGAAAATTAAGATTAAAATAGATTTGGTATAAGATATTTGTGGAGTAATTTATTAAATTTGCGTACTGTCGTTTGCTGTAGGAATTCAAAATGATACATTCCGGATGTCACTTTTGTTTGTTTTGAGGATATGTTTGGAATATACATTGCAATAGAAAGTAAGAGAAAACAAATTTTCCGTCATCTATTCTTGTAGCTGTGTATATATTGTATGGTTTTCGATAGATATGATGGTTTACCATTACGAAATAGTTATTATCTTTAACTGTAAGCAAATGTTAAAACGTTTTCTAAGGGCTTATTAAAAATTAACCATGTTTCCAATAGGAACATAAAGTGCTGTATTAGTAAAGTTCATTGCACATTGTTTGTGTATGTTGCAATCCTTTTATTGGTAAACAAGTGAAATGTTTATAATTATACCACTTCTTGTAACTGTTTATCGATAATATGCATCAGTGTTTGCAAAACAAATTACTCTATCCAATGTTATCAGATGCATTTCATTGTTTATTTTGGTTTAATTAAATGATGAAGATCCGTTTTACCTACAAGATACCATGAAATATTCCTAAAGGAAAAGTTACTAGCACAGTGTTTCTTAATATATAATTTGGACCAAAACTTGATTGTTAAGACTACGATATAAGGAAAATTAAATCGCAGATTCGCATTTGCTAATTACCGAGCTAGAACTATGGGGTAATTAATTATGCCTTTACCCATAATATAGTTAAATAGTAAATATAAATACTTTAAGTTAAAAAAATATGCAAAGGATGCGTACCTTTTCCGGGTGGTAGATCATTTATGAATGGTGAGCAGGTAACCACTGTGGTCACCAGCAGCAGCACGACCGTCCGAGACAACGTCTCCATGGCTACTGATGCCAGAGCTGCGGTCAATACGACACAGATCGCATTGATGCGCCTGCGCACCCAGTGCTCAACTTATAAGCTCTATTCCAATCATATCGTATCTCGTGTTGCGATATGACTCATTTCTTGCATGTGATTTTATGAGGTAACAGGTAAATCAACTTTAATGCACTTGAATATTAGACTAGTTGTTAATATTAGATGGGCCAAAGGAATTTCTATATTAGTAAATTATTGTATTGTCTGTGATTGCACGAAAGAATTACATTTAGCTAAGTTATTTCCTCTCGCTAGAGATGAAAAAATCTTATAACAATTTCAGTAGCGTCCTGTAAAATAATCCTATCTATGTTCTTATTATTTTTTTATTTTAAAGTTTTTTATGTATAAAATATTTTGTGGCTTGAAATATTACTTAAGTATTAGACAAATTGTAGTCGTCTAGTCCTTTAGTCTATAATTTACTTAGGAAAGTTTAAAATAAGTAGGAAAAAGAGCAAGAGTATTTTTGAAGAACTAAAAGTACAATAATTCTAACATCCTTATTCTCGGAATTAGGAATGTGAAGCAAGTGCACTTGTAATTATCCGTAATCGAGCTTTTTGTGTTTGTTTCGGAACCAGAATGACAACCTTCTTGATGACGTAGAGGCGCCAAGAGCGGTCATTGCCTCGCCGTTGCAGTTATATCATAATACAATGAAAATAAATGTTTCTAATATTTTACGACTAACTAAATAGATTTAAATCTGAAGATTTGTCTAAATATTTAATTGAATTATTGCAAATATCAATTTAATTTCAATTTATACGGTCATGTCAATGACCTAAGTAAATATAATGCAAATAAGATTTTTTACTAAGAACGAGTGTTATATTTTAAGTTTGATTTGTTTACGTATCACAAGGTATAATAGTCAATTTTAAGTAAGTACCTAAAGATATATTTAATTTTAATTTAAGGCAAATGAAACCATAAAAGCGAATATTAAAGAAAACACTGAAAATCGTCGTAAAGCAAAAACGAGACCTTTTTCCGCTGGGTTCATCGATTGCAAGAAAAAGGAGGTTGGTAAAGTGAAGACTGCAAATAATTCCCCAAAACGTTCCTTATGCAAACATGAAAACTTATTAGAAGAATTAAAAGATACGAATGAACGAGTGAAATCACTCGAATTATTAAATGTACAACTAACAGAAGACAATAAACTATTCAAGAAAAAACTAGATCAAATTAATAATGAGAAACATATCGCAGAATTAAAATTAAATGAATGTGAAAAATATGTTAACAAGATATCTAAAGAATATGAAAATAAAAATTTAGAGTTAAAATCAACAAAAGAATGTGAGACTCACATTAGAGCCGATTTAAATAAAGAAAGAAATGAAAGAAAAAATTTAACTTCTCAACATGAGAAAGATATTATAGTTATCAATGATCTCCAACGACAAGTTAAAGAAATGGAAATGATTTTAAAACGAAAACATCCAGACTCTGTTTCTGCATTAATTGGTGAGTAAGTTATATCTATAAAGCTTTTAAATTGTGATAAAGATGTTCCTATAATTAATATTATTTCAGTGGCATCAAAATCATCGACAGTTGAAGATAACAAAAAGAAATTGCTAGAAGAAAGAATTGCACGTTTAGAGCAGGAATTAAAAGATAAAGAAAATCACTTCCAAAGTATACTTGTAACGTTACAAGAAAAGTTTAGTGATATGAAAAATAAATACGAGAGTCACATTATTGATGTCGAAAGACAATTAATGGAAGATCGTAAAGTTAATACAGACCTTAAAAATAAAGTTAACAAATCTAATCTAAAGGATTCTTCCGTGCAAACGGTGGCTATAAGCCGTCATACAGTGGGAACTCAGACTTTTTCAAAACCTGATAGAGCGTCCTCAGCGGTTAGCCGAATATCACAAAATTCAACTTTATTTTTGAACAAATTAAAAGAAGACAGTTATCTCGTGGCAACAATAAAAGGTTTGCAGGCCGAGTTGACTGGGAAGCAACGAACAATCTCCAAAATTAATAGAGAGACAGAAGAGTTGAAAAAGAACTTACGAAGTTTGCAAAAAGAGAAAGAAGGTTGGTGAAAATTTAATCGTATTAGAATTCCTTTAACAAAATTACTTAAAAATCTAATACTTTTTCAGTGTTATTGAATTTACATCCACAAAAGAGGACACCCTGTAAGCAAACGAAATCAGTTGAGAATATTCTAGCAAAAGTAACAAATGAATTCGAAGCTGAACTTTCTGAGGCTAGAAAACAAAAGGATGCTCTCGCGCAAGAAAAGTCAAGTTTGCTCGATTCGCTCAAACGAACTAATGAAGAATTCATAATGTTAAAGAAGAAGCGTATACAAGATGTAAGTAATATTTTAATTCATTTTCCAAAGTAAATTGTGTTTTCGAAGAAATGATTATAGATTATCATAGATTTTAGGATTTAAGAATTATAGTTACAATATCATTTCTAATCTTCCCGTACACTCCCCACATCGGTAGGGAATTATCGGACCTGCTGACGACGGAGCTGATGATTACTATCGTATTTTTGTATGTATTAAAAATAACTCAAGACCTACTAGGCCGATTTCAAAAATTCTTTCACTCATAAAAAGCTACATTATCCCCGAGTCACATAAGCTATATTGTTTAATTCCACGCGGACGAAGCCGGGAGCAACAGCTAGTACAGTATATTTATATTTTCTTACAGCTTCATACTTTACAATTAGCACACGAAAAAGAACTGATGCAAATGAATATGCAGTTATATCCATTGCAAGAAGAGATAAAGTTATTGAACCGGACGGTTGAAATTCTTCAAGAACGCGTCAGGGCCGCGGATGAGAAGCTGCGGTATAACGGTAAGAGAGAGATAGATGTTAGGGCTGGTGGTGATAATCTTACATCTAATAAGAAACGTTGATTATACTATTTACAAAATCAAAGAGCATTTCTAGAATAAGTAAATGAACGCAAACTTAAGAGGAAAAAAATGTTTTTTTTGTGTCTAAATATTTTTTTTAATGAATATTCCGATTTGATGCCTCAGTTGTTATAATTCAGCATAGGAAAATTAGTTTAATTTGTGATTATTCCTTATAGCATTTTTATAACGGTATGCGTTTTAATGGACTTGAAAAAAATAAACTAATATTGCGTCCAAGGAGGCTTATTGGGACCATTGTTTAATAATGTCTAAGAAACAAAAAATAAAGTGACCTTTACTCATTAGACTTAATGTGAAAACGCACAAAATGGTCGGCTTAAGACCGCATTTGCACTGGGACTTTTTTAACGCGCGTAAAAAAAGCGTTCAAATGGAACAAATGGATTTCCGTGCATTTGAACATACGGCAGCGCTTTTAAAACGCGACGTGTTGCATTTTGAGCGCTGGACGAGTACAACAAGGGCGATTTTATAAGGTTTGAGAGCGTTAGAAAAGCGCCCGTGCGGTTTGCGGTTAAACTTGTGCTTTTAACCGTAAGATTCCACTGTCGAGAGATAAATACTGTTATCTCTGTCTTTTCAAAGAGAACGACGGTGATGACAATATTTTAGTGTATTAGTTTCGGTAGTCAAAATGGTCCAGTGAAATTACGTCTAGTCAATATTTTAATGGGATTTTTACTCTATAAGTTATTGTTGCGGTGCCTTAAAGCGTTAAATAAATATAAGTAATTAATAAAAATTGTCTTTTATTTATACTAAATGGGTCTTAGAATGTTTTTTTTTCAGCAACTCAATATTGACGACCGTACTTTAAGAGACTTTCAGATAAGTAAAGAGATTGTCTTTAAAAAAAAACGGTTTACTTTATTTGATATTTTTTTTTTTTTTATTAAGGCCTCGTATTAGCACGCACAAAGTTCGACAACCTTTGGTTAAACGGTGCTCTTCCTTGATTTATTTACACTTTATAAAACGGTTTGATTTTATTTTGTTCGTTCCGGTTACGTAATGTATACTTATTTTTGAATAATCTTGCAGCCGAAAAAAATAAAAATAAAAACTTGCTCATCAATTAGTACGTTAGTTTTTTTTAATCTGTTTGATGGTTAAGTGGTTAAATTTATAAACTTTACCATTATTGAGGAAAATTTTCCACTCATTACTTATGTTTAGAAATTACTAGATAAGTGTAGGTAAATGCGTTGTTTTCTCACCTGCCCTAATTTCACTAAGCTCACGGTGCTAGCTTTTTAAACGAGTTACGGTAAAATCTTGTTAAACGAGTATTCACATAGAAATTTAAATTTTATAACAAAATTATCATATTTATGACGCTGAATCATTAGAGTATTTTGAATAAATACTTTGTAGAGGTCTATCATTTAATTAATTAACACTAAAGACAACGGTCGAAGCTAATTTTTTCTCAAAACATCTCGTTGAAATTTTAAAAATTACGTATACGATTTGGTATCAATACTTTAAGTACGCGGAAAATTGTTTAATATGGGTTGGTCTCCGTAACCGGTTATCTGATTCATGCATTCGAAATCTTAAGATAGTCATTCTAATAAAGTTGAACCGATAGTAGTCTCGCTTATAGATGTTTCTCTCTTATTCGACTTTCTCGCTTATGGAGGTGGCTCGTCGGGACCAGAAAATGACTTTCGCATATCCTGGCTTGGCTGTAATTCCTAAAAGTTGATTTCTTTTTATTTCTGTTTCATAACTTAAGGTAAAAGTTAAACCAGTTTTAGGTATTTTTAGTCCCTGTCGATACTTATCAATCAATGTATGCTTTTATTCGAAAGAACACTATTACTAAGAATGTCCAATAAGAAATGTAGCATTAAAATTAGGTTAAAACTGATCGAACTATG
>QDHC01000296.1:815718-829186 GCA_013186455.1 Papilio dardanus tibullus | reverse complement strand
TTTAAAAATGTTGTTATCTGTGTTATAATGGAAGGATCAATATCTATCGTGTTGGCAAACCTTCCGCCAACAGAAGAAGTGCATGTAACTTACGATTGTAATTTTACGAGAAAGGTTAACACAAACGAAAGTGTTTGAACACAATTACTACTTTCATCCTTTTCCTTCATCAAAGGATTAGTGCGTGCGAAGGGGAGCGCGTCTACACGGTGCTATCTGATACGTATTTTCCTTCGAAGGATACGTGTATACGTGATTCGGTGCGTTTTTTTCGTGGGTTGAATTATTTGTAAGGTTTCGTTATGTGTCGCTCATTACAGTACAAGCGCGTATCCTGCCAGCGACCGCAAATGCGCCGCGTTACAACGCACCTGATCTCGAAGATGCAACGATCAACTCCTTTAATGCTTCAATTTGAGATACGTGATCGCTACCATAGAAGCTCTATGTTATATTACACTTTAGGGATCCCTTTTCGAATAATATCTGTCTGTTTTATTTTCTTGATATTTTAATCTCATGTCGACAGAAATACATTTTTTTTAATCTTTAAAACGAATGTTTTTAAATCAATACTAACTAATGTAAGTTATGTTAAATAATTTGGACATTACTATGTTGTGTTCGTTTAGTAGTTGTTTAACTTCCATAAGCGAAAAAATAGAAAAAATCTTCTATAATGTGACTTATTAAGTCTAATTCGTTCGCATTAGTGTTTTAAAGTTGATGCTTTCGTCGACCATAGTCGGTCGAGATCTGTGGTCGGAGCGATTACGGCTGCACTTACGAATTCATCGCGGATGCGTGGAAACGAGCCGAACGGAAAATAGTCAACGAATCTAATGAACGGGGAAAGTCGAAATTAGTTGAATTATAAAGAAGACATTGTGGAACGGCGAGACTTAGCAGAGAGGTCTAATCGACACTTTCGTAGTTGTTTTGAGAATGAAACAAAATAAGGTCATACCTAAATCATCATCATCATCTGAAGCTCTACGGGCGCGGATGAGCCTAGTCCAGTAAATTTCTCGACGTTTGTACTTTAAGGCTTTTTGTTTCCATGCTTTGACGCCGATGTTTTTAAAGACTTTTTCGACGTCATGAAGCCATCGCAATTTTGGCCTTCCTCGTGATATGCACCGTGCTGGCTGGTTTTCTAGCAGAGACTTGGGCACCCGGCAGTAATTCATTCGCGTTACGTGTCCTGCCCAACGTAGTCTATTAATTTTGACATACCTAGATAGGTAATCTTATAATTTTATCCAGAGTTAAGAGAGAAGTGGGTTATGAAAATAACTCGGTTGATGTACTTATTTCTGAAAGCTTCACAATTAACTCAAGTGTTGGTCTCAATTAATATAACTTTTATTTATTCGTCCAAATACAATAAAACGGCTAAGTACATAACTATTTAGTCATGTTAAATCAAATGTCTTTTATTATAAAGTATTGTACGTACAAGATTCTGATATAACGTCTTATAAGTGGAGCGGGCAGCGTCCGGCGGGCGGCGGGCGGCGGGTGTGCGAGGCTGGACGTCCAGCTTATCCAGGAGCTGTGGTTTGCGGCTGGGAGCTTAATTCCACCCGCACCACGCCCTACATTTTAATAGTTTTAATGGCTCAAGAAAGTATCGATATTGGATAAATGCGTCCGTCGTCCAGATATCGACGTAATTTGTTTTTTTTTTGTTGTTCGATCTACTGCGGCATCCTTTCACAATATGAAGACATTTCTAAATTATACTTCCAATTTTGATTCATAATACTTATTATATTGTAATGCGAAGTGATTTATAGAGATATCGATTTTATAGCGTTTCAAAATATCAATCAACAAAAATAAATGCACCAAAAGGAATGGACTAAAGCTGTGAGGAATTAAAAGAAAATATAAAAACAACTTTCTTAAGTAATTTTGTGTTGTTTTTGTGTTTTTAAGAAGTGTTAAAACAGAAAGTAACTGGGCTCTTAGTATTAAACTGAATCCAAGCTACAAAATCGCCCCCGGTTGAAGTTTGCAGTCGACTAAATTCTGTGTTTATTGCCTCAGGAGATGTGAATGAGGCGCGCGTGCGAGGTCGCCGTTATGCATATGACCACCATGATGTCTACAGAAATTGGATAAAATATACAACATTAAGCAACTATAATTAAATTTTCAAAAAAAGGCATCAAAGTGTAATTTTCCATGTAGGTATGAATTAGTTTCAAATAAAATAAAATAAAACAAGAAGATAACTTTGAAATTTAAAATTAAAAACGTATTATTATTCATCAAATTGCTTTAGCTTCAGCATTGTCGAAAAGATCGGTTCCCAAAAATACGAGTACAAAGCAATGATCAACACTAAACATCAATTAAAAACCTAGTCTATGACAATAGCTTTACGGAAAACCTATCCTAATTACTAAGGTACTTTTATACGTTATTTTAGGTGTCCGTCGGTAACAGCGTAGAGGTGGCGACAACGTGCAAGCGGTGGCACGAAGGCGGCTAATCCTCGCTCGCTTATTACATCCCACAGTAGCATACGGATTGAAACCACAGCTATTGCCCCTCGATTTCTGCAGCCCCGTCCATAGATTCGTTATCAAATTTTCACACGGGCTCACGCCATTGCTCCTAGATAGACTCTATTTGTGTAAGTCAAACCGCAGGCCTACACACCGATGCCAATACGAAATCGATTATCGCCTCAGACGTTCTATTTCGTAGTACAATGCTCGCTTAAAATGATTTTTCAATGAAATATTCCAAAGGAGCCGGCATTGTATTAAGAAATTGAAATTATATCAACTCGTGTTCGATTTCTGTGTGGTAGCGCTTCAGTAGCCAATCATGGCGCCCGAGGTTTTATTGATCATCTAAATTGATCAATCAAATCAAAAACGCCGTACCGGAAATAAGGTGCGATGCGCGATTACTCTGACCATTCGCTGTAAGAGATAGTATTTTATAAAAATCGATTTAAAGTTGTACAATGGTTTCGATCATTTTTAATATTTTTTATCCGCTGCTTAGTAAATGATTCCTCGGTTCGTATGAAATTAATGTTTTAGTACATATTCGGTTTATAAGATGATTTAATTGTCGCGCTCAAACGCAAAAATCGCACTATATGGTATTGGAGATTTTATTTAATTGGTTTGTAACCGACCTTGATTGCACAATTTTCTTACGAATTGGCTACAATTAACGATTATTACGATTTTTTGAAATTTTGTTTACCAGCCTCTATACATTTCATAGCTCTATGGTCATCGTTGATACGCCACTGCCGTAATGACATTGTGCCGGCTCGGGCGTCGGTTTTTTCTCGGGATCGCATTTGAAGTTATTGTTATTATTTTCTCTCGTAAGCCATCCACAGGTTGACGACCTGCTTCTCCGCACCATTCCTCTTCAGATTTTATTCATAGTCGAGTTAATATTTTGTTACCTTTTTAGAATACGGAAAACGTTGGACAGGGAGTCTTTAATTTTGAATAGTTATTAGGAATAATTATATGTTTTTTTTAAGTTTACATGAAAATGTCCTTAGCAGATTTTTTTGCAGTTAGCCATCTACATTATTTTACAACATTACAGCTGTAATCTTGATTGCAACAATCAAACGGTAATAGTAAAGCCTATATATTTGACTATATATTAATAATCAGTGTTATTATTATATTTGACGTAAACATAATATAGTTGTTTATGGTTAATGAGGTAGTAAAGGTGTTGATACAATCGATGCAGCAAGGTGTTCCATCAACGCAAATAATGGGATGGTTCCGATTGTCTGCGGACCCTTCATGATTACCTCCCTGTATTGCCTTGTCCCGTGTGGAAGATAAAGCTGTTTGAACACACATGTGTTTGAACTTCGGTATTATTTTAATAATAATAAGCAACTATTGTACATTTATTTTTCGATTTTCATATATGCATTTTTACCCGACCCTCTTACGGTGAAGGAAAACATTCTGATGCATCCTGCATATATCAGCGAAGAAATTGAAAGATTTTTGTGAAGTCACGCAAAATACGCGCTAGGTGTGGAGTTGCGGAAAATGGAGCCCATTATGAGTCGAACTACTAACTAACTAAGCAACTACATTAACCCGTTACAATTTAGTTTTTTTTTTGCGTCGCCAAGGAATCTATTCTGTCCTGTTACTTTCGCAAAATCGTTTTCAAAAATTATTACTTTTAATGATAATAAATGTAAAAATATCTACAGATGAGATCATTAGAGCATCTTTGGAACTGAGATATCGTTCTTACAGATAAGTTTATTTGTCTTTTATTCAGAATATTTAGGTTTTATTTTTATGTATTTTTCAGTTCTGGTATGTTACGCTTTAGTGTTGCTACGCCCTTATACTGTACGCCCTTCAGTGTTATGATTTCGTGTATCAAATACAAAAGTCAAATTATTACTTATTTCTTACAACTTTTTAGGATTGTATTAAAGTTGAAATAAATACGTAATGTAAATATTTTCACTTAATTCGGACAACAAACATATTACAGTTAACTATGTTTTATATACAATTTAGTTCTGTCCAGAGGGTCTATCATGAATATTTGCTAGCAGGTCGTAACGTAATGAACATTTTTTTAATTTGTTGGTGCAATTTATGCCCGGTAGGGGCATTTCATATTGAAATTCACCAATCAAAGAATCGTGAAGATACTCGTATATTAATTTGGTTAAAATTCGTAAATGTTAATACAAATTGTGATGGATAAATCAAATGTTCACTTCCAAAAGCCGTCAGACTCACAAAGCAATTTTAGTAATTGTGCACGTAATATAAAATTGTTTTTAACACCTGCTCAACACAAGCTTGGACGTTTTGATTTTACAATGACTTTATCCCACAAAGTGCATTTAACATATTTTGTAACAAATTGGGAATTAACGTCTAAAAATTATATGTAAGAATCTACGTGATTCTTTCAGTTAAAAATGTTTATTATAAAATCTCCTATTATAAAAAAATAAGGTCTCGATTTCATTAAGAAATTTGAGATTTGTAATTAAATTGCCATTATTACAGGATAAGCTCAATTAGTCTTATTAACGGCCGGTTTCAATATCGAACGATCGATTTAACATTGTGGCAATCCAAGATTTTATTCGATCTTCAGAGTAGTGACAATGGGTGTTCCAATAACAACAATCGCAATACGCCAGATCATTTCAAAATTAGATTGACGTTTGATATAAAATCATTACCCCACGGCTTCACTAGACCGATCTCGCGCAGAGAATGGGCATACGTTGAAGCAAATTTTCCTTTTTTTCCGCGAACTCGATCTAATGAAGCCGCAGGGTTAGAAAAACGTTAATTTCTGTTGACAACTGTCATATAATTTTCCTTTTCTTTTATATACGAGTACTTTAAACAAAGAGGTCTTACTCAGAAATCAACTGCTGGTTAACAAAATCGGATTATGTTTGCATATTGAAACCGGCCCTAAGTATACAGCACAAATCGTACGTTCGCATCGCCTTCTGTGTGTAAGGGTCTAAGAGAGCGTGAAGCGTTGTCAGCGATGGTCTGACAACAGAGAAATGGGCGCACGTCATTAGCATGATCGCACTGCACGCTCCTCTGATTAAAGTCGCCGCTGTGATTATTTCGTAAGCGCTTGCTTATGGAATGATCCAGCGCTTTGTGCTTTTTTCACATCTTAATTTCCTTCCATACTACTTGCACTAAAATAATTTGATCATAAATATTTTTTTGTATGTACATTTTACGATCTATTTTTTGAGATACAAAAATATAATTTCGTTTCTGTCATATCTGTGAGATTGTGTAGGCTACGTCAAGTAAATAAGTTTGCAGTCGAGTTGTCGGTAATTGTGATTGTATGGTTATAATTTGTGTTAATATTCAATCCGGGGTAAGTCAGAGACAAGTTTTTTGTCCTGTCTGTTAGTACGTACTCTTAATTATCTATCTCTTTTACTCTACTACTACTTTGTGTACATTTAAATTGGCGCTTTTGGAAGCTTATTAAATCTAAATGAGGTGAGGTGAAACCAGTCACATATTTTTGTTGATTTTTAAAAACTTGACACAAGCTATTAAAAGGTGTGGCTATATTCAAGTACATATATTATTTTTGGTAGGTTATAGAAACTTATTAGGTCTACAGACATTAATCATAATAATAACTTTTGATTAATAAGACAATGTGGGAAAAATAATTTATACGCTATGACTTATTGCGTATTACAAATTAAAATGCCTACACAAGAGACCTGCGTTAAACTTCAACATGCGTCAGAGTATTGAATTGTTACTTAAAAACGAAATGCGTTATTGATTGATGAAATTAGTCATAATTATGACTAAGAATAAGGTAAAATTTGATTTTAATTACCACTAGTAATACCATAATTAAATACAATAATAGTTGGTATGCAACGGAAGAAGGTAAGTTCTGTCAAATTCATTAATAGTTAATGATAAACTTTTAATAGACAAAATACAGTTGGAATTCCCATAATATATTAGTTCAAAATAATAAAGTTGTTTCGAGAACTTTAGTCCTCATAATTGTATGTTATATTTACTTCGAACAGACAGTTAGACAATTGGTTGCAAAATTAAAACATAGCATTTTGAGAGAAGAAGTCGCATTAAACTCTACTACTATTATAAACAGGAAAAAATTGTATTTTTGTATGTATTGAAATAACTCGAGAACTACTGGGCCGATTTCAAAAATTATTTTACCATTAGAAAGCTACATTACCCCCGAAGAATATAGGAATATTTTTTTTATCACACGGCGACGATGTCGCGAACAACAGCTAGTGTTTCATAAATAAGGAATACTTTAGTACTAACCTCCACTAGGTATGGTGGCGTTGGTCTTGTACTCCCGTTCCTCGTGCGAATGAGTCCGTAGATTCCTGGAAGTCGGGGTCTTGTACTCCTCACGGAGCGGCAGCGGCGGGCACGAGATAAACTGGCGGTGGAAGTCTATCGTTCTGTGCGTTGATACGTTTGTACCTGGCGGCAGATAACCTTTATTTCAATGTTAGAGAAATTAATGACAAAATAGACATTTTTGTGAAGGGTTTTAACACGAAAATGATATATCACAAAAAATATTGTAAAATTCGCCTAATTTGTAATTACATTTCCTGTTCCAAAATAAATAGCATCGTGTCAATCAACTTATTAGGAGAGAAAAGGTGGGTTTTTTTCACAGAGGGTCCAAAATGGCGCAACAAGCCTGCCTAAAAGGCACCGACGCAATTATTTCGGTTCCCGTTCGAATTGAAAAAGTGTGCACATAATTAGCTCTATGAGTTTATACAAAGCAACGAAATATATCGATACCGCAATTATGTTTTGAAATCGACGCAAACAAATGCAGCCGGTTAATTATCGACGTAAATAAATAATACTAGGGATGTGCGTTTTATCGATAAAGTATATAATCATTACAAAAGTAAACGATAATACAACATAACTACAATATTTTATTGTAAAGTACTATTGTAAAGTATTAAGTGGCACCCCTTAGGGGGTAGGCTCCGTGCCCCTCGGTGGGGACGTATAGTGAGCTGGTGATGATGATGATGATGAAAGTATTATTGTAAGTTCGTTAAGTGAATTTAAGTTTCTTATATGAATGGATGTTAGTTTGAAGGTGTTCCTAGAATGATTAAATTTGTGTTGTCAAATTTTGAACAAATGCAAAACATAGCCTGGAACAATACATAGGCTACTTAGTATTATTTTTTAATTCTACGCTGCTGAAGTCACGGGCGACGGCTAGAATTATGATAGAAATAAATATTAATGTTTGTGTAAAAATATCGATATATTCTGTACGAGCGGCACATCCCAATTAGCGAGGGTCACTGCGAAGCGGCTTACACCGGCCACCTACAAATTAAGTCTATTAAGTCAAACTTTTAAGTCCCTTGTGCACGCGAGATCGTTCCTTCTTGTCCACTGGAGTTTGGGGCTTATAAGCTAAGTACGTAGCCTTTGTCTGCCCCTCTCCAGTTTTGTTTCGGGATATTTGGACTTTAAGCAGGATTTTAGACGTTTTCTCTTCCTTTTGAACGTTACCCTGATTTGTTTATGTGTACCAACATGTTGATTGCAATTTTTCTCTTGTTCTGTAACTTTTGTGAACAGGAAATGTTCTTCACCATTACTGCTGATGATAAAGGGAGGATATTTCGATGGATTAATTCTGAATACTTGTTTTAAAATATTTCTTATTAATTAGAGCGGATTTAACTACAGGTATTTTGTACATGATATCTTTTTATTTGTTTCTGGCGGCACCTAAACAGCACATTCATATGTCCATGTGTTCGTCGCAAGGCTCCGTCCTTACAAAGGCAGTCGGGAGCAGTTGCGGCCCGTGCGTGTCCCAGCCTTATTACTGGATATAATTTCACTATTGTTCGCCGCCGGCGCTCCCCGTCCATATGGCGTAACGTAAACTTTTTTTCGCCTGTAAGCCAATTTCTATAGTTCGAGGTCTTTTCGAAGCGTCTTAGTTTCGCGTGACCGCCCGGATGTCGGATGGCGGAAGGAATGAATTACCTTATTCATTTGCCGTATGCTTATTATACAAATTATGCTTTGACACTTTCATACTTTGAATGTAGGACTGTTGATGTCTACTATGTGTAGATAATTCACATTTCAATATCGAATAATTGATCGATTTCTGCTCTTCATAGCTACATCTTGATATTTAAAATATTTTTGTAAACACAAAGGCCTTATTTGTAAAGTATTTCTTATAAGAATACTAAAAGAGTACGGAAAATATATATTTTTATAAGAGAAGGTGGCAAACGTGCAGCGGGAACATTGAAGTGATCATCGACGCTCATAGACATCTGCAATACCAGAGGAACCACAGATGCGTTGCCGGTATTGCGTTGCATTTGTTTGTGACAACGATTATCGAACGTCCTTCAAACGTCCCAGGGCTAGTTATCGTTGGAAGTCCCGTGGGAAGAAAACCACTATCAACCACCGATAAGAGTTCGCGGCGCACCACCGTGTTCTATCAAAAGTATTGATAAAAATAGACGTATATTTATTATAATTAATTGATTGTTTTGTAGGTTGCGACTAAATTAATTTCATAGACATAAAGTGAGTATTGACTTGTTATCTTGGCATCAACGTGCTACTTGCGGAATGTTTTTTATATGAGACGTGTAGAGCTGAAGAAAGAACTAAGGTGAGAGAAATAAACAAAAGCTCCTGTGCCTACTTTCCCAATTAATAAGTAGTCAGCTAATATTTAACATATCTTTCGATAGCTTTTACTTCCGAAAACCCAACTGTGTTAGTCCTGCCTATTAATTGGCATCTGTCAGTTATGCTTGGTATTCTGTTGTATGATTTTTGGAGAAAATATTTCTCTTTTCTTATACCTTTTTTGATGCTATCCGGTTTTCTGTTTGATTTTGTTTTAATTCTATTTGTATTGTGATTTATTTATTTATTTAGTTATCTGATTACAATATATTTATGTGAAGCCGCGGAGTAAAATATAGAATATTTTAATTGTTTACGTCTCTGCTGCGGTTTTTGCAACAGTGCATCGAATAATAACAAATTGTGTGCCGGCTCGTGACATGTCCAATCAAATTAGTTTTTCATTTAATGCTGATAATTATTATCGTGCATTAGTAATAGTGATGCGAAATGTAAATGAACAAAATAAATATGTTTTAAATTGATGTATGTTTACTTTAATATGTGGTTTTGTTACTCGTTCGATACAGTGATATTGTTTGAAATATATCCAGAATTAAGTTTTGTACAAATAAATCATTATGTATGTGATATAATGAAATCGGTTGTCACGTCTGGTTGTCTAGTTGTATATTGATAGGATAAAAAATAATTGGAGAAGAAGAGAACAAAATAATAACTACTTGAGAATATCAATTTTAAGATCTAAATATTTTCTAACGCGAAAAGCCATGAAATTAAGAATTAAAATTACTTCTAGATATTCATAAAGAGGTTTGTAGAATTGTGTATTGTAGTTTAAATAGCAGTAACACAGTTATATTTCTGTTTACCGATACAAATAAAAGTTAAGATTATTTTAATATTATAAAGAGAGAACTTTGTATTTTTGTATATATTGAAATAACTCAAGTACTACTAAGCCGATTTTAAAAATTCTTTCCCCATTATAAAGCTACATAATCCCCGAGTAACAAAGGCTATATTTTTTAATTCCACGCGTACAAAGTCGCGAACAACAGCTAGTATTCTGTAATGCAACTTACTTGTTTTGGAGCGCGGTTCCCTCGGCCCGTCGACGGTCACTTTGATAGCCTTCTGATACGTCGCCACTTGAGGAGGGGATGTTGATACAGTGATCGTTAGAGAAAAACTTTTCCCTGCAACAAAATATTCTATTAAAACATAAATTAATACACACATATAACAAAAATATACTTTGTTTTGGTTTGTCACTTTCTTTTAACTTTGTATGTGTGCCTTAAATCGTGTTATTTTATATCAAAATCCATCAATATTTCACCTAACCTAAAAGTTAAAAATATGATATTGTTAATTGCAACACGCTAACTATATAGGTCTACTTATAACATTTCAGTTACCCTAATTATAATACAATGCATTATATTTTAATTAAGTAGATATAAATGCTTTTAGACACGTCGGACAAAAGATTAATAAACATTTTTTTTAAATTAAACTCTGACTTTTTCATTCATTTTGTATGCTATTAATCAAATCGTTTAACATAGCTGTAAATGTAGTAAGATAGCTACGTTTGTAGCTAGTTTATTAATACCTATGAAACGATCGACGCCATATTGTATAAGAACGTGTCTAAATATTTCATATCGCCGTGGTAACGGCATTTTCCCGCGCAAAGCTACGCACGGGCTGGCTCGCGCGCACGGTGGAAAATAGAGTGCTTTTTGGGCGTCCGATTTGCGGTCGCCAGTAATGAATGCACCGATAAATACGGAATAAAATTACAGTTAAAATGAGTGGATTAACATGTCTAATGCAGATAATTCGTGTGTAGAGCTCGCTCTCGATTTAGTGCGAATGATTGATTTCGAAGCTGTGTCTAGTCGGGTTCGTTTGTATATTCCTTTTCTATAGTAGAGTTGAAATATTTGAGTAGTAGAAAATAGAATGTAGACCACACACATAAGGTTAGAAAAATCTTTAACATATTACCTATATTACATAAAAGAACTGTAGACAAAAAGAAGCATACAGGCAAAACTAAGAGCTGTACAGTTCGACTGCGCACTTCAAATTGACGTGTGTACGTCAGTTTTAACTGTGCATTTAAAACGGTAGAGTTATAAAACGGAACGTTTGTAGCTGGCTTTTGTTAATTATAATAAAACGGCGATCAAAGGAATATTTAACAAAAAATAATAAACAAGTTCGTATCGTATCAATAATGACACATTAACCCCGTACTCTAATATTATTTGTTCTAATTATGAATTGTCATTTTTAACAAATAGATAGGAGCGGAACGAAATTTCAATTGCGGTTCCCACCGATACTGATAAACTATCAGGCGGCCGGTGCTTCCTGAACGAGTCAAGACTGGTCTGTGGACATATCGCTTGTTCGTGTTCGATTGCTTCTGTTATTTAATAATAAAATATTATTAATTAAAATGCACAAAAATATGATTATTATTGCCCATACTTGCCTGATGCGTACGCGTCGGTATCATATTCCGTATGTACATAGGTATTTATCGAATGAAGTAGTACGCGTAATGGAGGTATTTTTAAAACTTTTTCTCACTGATAACGAAAAAAATCAAGCCAAAAAGTTTTGTGGTTTGATTGTGTTGAATTGTATTTATTTCACATTATCTTTTCACTTGTGTTAGTTCTCTTGGTGTTCTATAGACTTGCTCTCGAACATTACAAAGCAACAGTCTGAGAGCAACAGTTCAATACGGAAACAAATCATCATAAACCACTAGCCGCTAAACGCCAAAGGCGTGTCCCGAACGATGTGAAATATTGCGTTTAAAATCGCCATCAAACTTAATGCATTTCGCATGATCAGTCATCAACAGTTTAGGACCTAACACAATACGCGAGAAGCAATAAACATAACATTGTATTCCAACGACCGTCTTCTGGAGGTGTTGAGAGAGGCGCGTGAAATATTCAATTATTGTGCGCGGGCGCAGGTGGGCGCGGGGCGTGGGGCGCGGGGCGAGGGGCGGCTGCCATCTTGATTTACGATCGAACGTAAATCCCGAGTGACATTTGCGAGGCGACGGTTCACGTTCAGAAATATAAGTTTCGCTATGACACGATTTTCATGAAAATCGTTTGCGGTGAGCGAGCAGCGGGGATAAGGAGTGAAGTCAGAGTATCAATGTACGATTGAACGTTTTCTCTATAATGTTTTAGACGCAGGTAATACAATACTATACTTGAGATACATCAAAACTATGTTACATATAGTTATAGCAAGCAATAGTATGTTTTATTTAAATCCAAAAAGAGAAATCGTTGGTTAAATTGGAATATAATCTAGGTAATAGTAAAGTGTAAAATAGGAAACTAACAGCCGAATGTTCAAACGCCACTGAAATTTAAGCGTCGCTTAAAATCTAAGTGGTTACAAAATTAAACGAGATCGCCGTAGATTTTGGAGTTTAAGCGTGGACTTAACATGTAAGACTCTTTTAAATATTTGAGTGGTTGGAAAATTCGTTTTTTTATAATAAAAAGAGGCAAACGAGCAAGTGGCCACCAGGATTCTCTGGAAAATCAGAAGCGACCCCTGCCCATAGACATCTGAAATTGCAGATGCGTTGCCTACCCTTAATCTACGGAGAAAGAGACGCACAGCAAGAGGATAATACCTCTTCCAAAGCGTCCCCTCCCCAGCCATTCCACTTTCTCTTCCTATGATTCCCTTTCAGCTGTAACAATTCAGTTATATTGATTCTATATTTTTAACGGCAAGCGTTGGCGAAGTTTAAACATGACCGTTAGTTTATAAATCATCAGGGAATACCGGGAAACACCTCGCAACCTCTTGCT
Organism: Papilio dardanus tibullus; assembly: GCA_013186455.1. Lineage (NCBI taxonomy): Eukaryota > Metazoa > Arthropoda > Insecta > Lepidoptera > Papilionidae > Papilio > Papilio dardanus. The sequence goes on along the minus strand of QDHC01000296.1, from coordinate 816,102 downwards.
AATAAAAGACAAACACAAAGTAACTATAATGGTATGCTTTTAACTAAATTAGATACGCACGAACTAGAATCGCATCAGTATAAATAACACGGATTTTTCTTTAATTGATGCAAAAAGTACTCATTAATTCCATGTAAAACATTATTAATAGAGATAGTTAGCCAAATTAGTTTTGATTAGCAATTATTTTTTTTTTATTTTGACAATCTTCGTAATTAAGTGTCAAATTACTTATAGATACAGTTAAACCTAGATAAGTCAAAGTCCAAGTGACCGTGATATGTGTCTCGCTTATAGAGGTTTCTCGTTTATCCAATTTTTTTTTAATCTTTCTCTACATAGTAAGTATAATATTATATTGTACCTATGTCAGTCTAACGTAGA
>QDHC01000296.1:799931-810825 GCA_013186455.1 Papilio dardanus tibullus | reverse complement strand
GATTCGAACCTACGCTCCCAGAGGGAATCTGATTTCTAGTCAGACGCCTTAACCGCTCGGCCACGACTGCTTATGACGACGATTCAAATTATGTATTCAATTTTGTATCGTTAACTACTTTCAGTGAAAGCTCTTGCACATACGAATAGATGAATCAATAACAAGTTTTTTACTTTATGACGTGTAATGCTGACGTATAATCGACAAGAAGTTCGTCCGCGATTTCTTAATTAAACCGATGAGTAATTGGAATTAATTTTAGTTTAACAGATTCTAAGTAGGTGTAATGTTGTGTAACAAAGAATTTAATACTTAAACCATTAACGGATATGACGTCACGAGTATTATTTTTTGTAACTGTATGTTACCATTCTGAAAATACTTTGTATAAGAACATATAATAGGAGTATTTTTAAAAGTGAAATTACACGGACTAAAGTCCTATTAAACTCGCGTCTTATTTACTTCTATGCATTGCTTTTCTAGAGAGCGTCGATGGCTCAGAGATTTAGCTCTTGACTTGTAATTTGCAGGCCTCGAGTTCGAATCCCGCCATGTACCAATGTGTTTTTCAATTTTCGAATTTCAAATGTACATATTTACCCGACGCTCTTACGATGAAGGAAAACATCGTGATGAAACCTGCACATATCGGCGAAGAAGTTCAAAGTTATGTGTGAAGTCGACCAACCCGCACTGGGCCAGCGTGGTTGATTATGGCCTAATCACCACCCTTAAGATAGGCTCCGAGCCCTTCCGTGGAGACGTGTGAGCTGGTGATGATTCTTTTTCTCCGTTGTTTATGTCTGTCCATGTTTGATATTAACTATCTATATTTTACTAACTCTATATAAGTATAATGTAAATAATATTATGTTATTAGCCAAATAACACCTGTTTTAATGTTATTATAATTACTAATATGCGTAACAACACCTCGGTGTTCACAATTTATCAAATTAGTATGCATATAATTGGAAGCGCCATAAAACTGATTGAATAAGGAAAAACAATTTATGTGTTCATTTTGTTTACAATTATCGATGTGTTCATGGTCGCTTGTGTAAAATACAAGAGTCAATGACCATAGTAAAATTACAAAAAAATATGGTTAGTTTTGACCTGGATTGCAGAAATTACGTAGTTTGCTGGTTTTTGGAGACAGATTTCAATAGCCCATGACCAATTGTAATATTGACATTTTAAACGTACACATAAGTGTCTCCAGTACCTAAGTATTTCCGTAAAGTGAGCGCATCTGGTCTTGTCCTCCACGTTAATCTATCCCCGTCATGTCAGTCGTATCATACATTTTTCTCTCGTCTCTCTCTCTCTCTCATACATCTTCATCTTCCTCTACCGATGGACTCTTCCAAAAGTATACTCTTTACTCTTATGATGATATTGTATATCTTAAAACTATAAGAAACCATAGAAAACGTGAGTAAACATTGATTTTAAAATATTCACAAGTGTCCCCTCTGCTTCGCGTAAGTAATGTCAAACAAATAATATTTAAACAGCGGTAGTAATGTAAAAACTAGTAAACAAACAAGATGTTTAGCTGCTTTACATAGAGATACTATACAGCGTGTTGCAATAACCCCAGCTTTCCTATTTTTCAACTGTTCTCTTCTCTTTTGAATAACGAAGTAATATGCAATGGAAACGCTTTTTAAATCGTCATCGTAAGAGACCAATGAATTTTTACTTTATTTCTTTAATTTTAGCCATTAATGACGTGAATAGACTAAACTATAGTAACGGGAAACGATAAAAAACCTTTAATAGTATAACTGTGGTTACTCTATTTACGGAAGCTACGTACAAATTATACGGCCGCAAAGTGCGGGCAAGGAATGCGGTTAGACCGTGATAAAGGGTGCTCGGATGTGATGACTGCACGTCGAAAGTAAAATTCTTTCTTTGCCTAAATATTCAATTGAAAAAAAAATCATCCTTTACATATTAATAATTTAATTTATAAGATTCTTTAGTCTTCAGTAGAGGCAGGAGTTCAGAGTTGTGATTCGGGGATTTTAATCTCCTGGGAGCTACCCAAAGTGTCTTTCGACTGGAGATATCGCTGATGGCATCGACAAAAATGTATGAAAGTGATAATGACATTCGATAATTCAAGTGCTTGTCACGTGTGAGATGTCGAACGTCATTGTCATTTACATTTTCGATGGTTGCTATCGAATCGCTTTGTAGCGCATGTGCTTTGAGTAACCCCCCAGAGCGTAAATATCAGAGTTTGAACTTTACTTTGTCTATAAAACTTTATATTATTACTAAATTTTATTAATGTTAGTTCTGTGATAAAAATTACAGAGGCAAATTCTTATAATAGCATCGCTTAAGAACGTTAATAGCATGTTCTAAGAAATGTTAACGCTGAGCTATTTATAAAGTAACTGTATTACACTCAGATATAGATTTACGTTATCAAGTCAAACGTTTATTAAGAACATGCCATTGGAAATTCCGCTAGGAATAGTTTTACGTAAACATTCTTAATTGAATTCTAATTCCAGTTGCTTTTAATTTAATAATAATTGATATGCATTTTATTACGTCATTAACCAATAGAGTAGTAAGCAATGTATGACGTATCATCATCCTTTACTCTACGGAGGGTCGCCACAGTTTGTAGTACTTTTCCATACCTCTCTAAAGCATTGTACGCACTAGGATAGTATTTTAGTCGAGTAGCAAGCAGCTAGTATCCAAACAGTAGATTTACTAATCTATTCTACTAAAATGTTGGTGTTATTATTAATTTAGTAACTAAACGTGTCCTACGTTTAGTCACTAAATTAATACCCTAGTGCGTAGGTTTAATCTTAAACGAGTCCGAGCAGTAGTAAATCCTTTTTTCAAATTAAACTACTTGCTACTTGACTAAAATACTATCCTGGTGCGAACAAGGCTTATCCGCTGTTCTGTTAGAATTAAACCCCTTCTTACGCATATCCTTGAACACAATTCATTAATGCTTTCTTCGGTATACTGATACCATGACGTTAAAACCCTAATGCATTTTTTTAATAATTATATTACACGTACTTATAAGCCGTAATTCGGGAACACGTTCCTAACATAATATAGATCTCTAGATCGGCCCCGTCAGCCTGTGACCTCATTAGGGCACATTCAATGAGCTCATTACCATGAGTGCTTTTAGACGCTACTGTACTGGGAATCCGCGCGCTGTTGACTGTACGTGATTGTACCTAATTGTTATACCTTTATTTGTACGGAATACAAAGACTGGACGCGGTTGTACTCTGTAGCCAGAACAGACGGGATAGACAGGACAGTACTTCAAAGTATGGTTTGAGTTTATATTTTTTCATATAAAATGTCTTCATACCTAGTAGATTCCCATTCGTTTATGTTACTTCTTTAAAAATACGTCACAATTGGATCTTATGTTTATTAAAACAGTTTTAAAGGAATTTGCGCCCATCTTATTTTCTGCATGAAAAAGATTTAAGACCTTTCTTCATGAAAACCTACAAAAATAAAGGTTATTTTATTAAAATTTTATTCTAAGATATCAAATTGATGAATATTTTATTTGAAAAAAAGGTTTTTTAAGGTGTGAACGTTCTTAAATAATTCAACAATGCTGATTTTTGAGATAAGAGATCGGTATCGTCACTAACAGTTGTATTTTGCTTAGGCTTTAATATTTAATATGCAAAACCAAGTCCTTATTTTTTTTATACAGAAACATTCGGGTACGCTTACACGATCGGGGCATTGGTGCGCCCCAGACTTGCATATATCGGCGAAGAAATTCAAAGATATGTGTCAATTATAGAATAATTCGCGCTAGTTGGGCAAAAACCAAGCCCATCATGGGTCTAATTATATCACCCATATTATTATTTTTTTAATGACTTTTTACTTATAAAATTAAAGACTTCTTTATACATTTCAATGTAAGAATTTAATTTTTTAGAAAATAAAGAAATTATTTTACTTAAGTTATATTGGCGTTGAAGTCTTTTCTTCTATCGAAAGTTATATTTTATTATTCCATATTTAACTTTGAAAAAATATTTTTACATTGTTTATTCCTATTACGTATGGAGCAAAATAAAAGACGGCTTTACTAAATACTAGCTTTTGCTTGCGACTTCGTCTGTGCGGAATAAAAGAAAGTATAGTAATAAATATAGGCTATGATATCAAGTGGTCATGTAGCTAATGGGAAATATTTTTTGAAATTTGCCTAGTACATATTCGAGTTATTTCAATACATACAAAAATACATTTTTTTCCTCTTTAAAACTAATATTAAACCTATATTAATGTTACCTATACATTAGTTCAATATTTATCAAAACAATAAATTATTATTTTAATTTGTGTTTATTTTGTATTTTGTTTGGAAAATCCTTTAATGTCATGATGTTGACATACGTTCACACATATTTAGAGCGTGTTTTGGGTAAAACCAAACTTTATTTATATACCAGAGCAATAATAGGCAAAAATATATTGGTTTAGTTAAAACGTGAGTCAGCAAGTTAAATAATTTAAGCAATGTAATTACTAATGAAAATCATGGGTGGCTCAGCGGTTTACGAGTAGCTCTTGAATTGTAAACTGCAGGTTTCGAGTTCGAATCCCGCCACGTATGTTTTTCGATTTTCGAATTTCATATGTACATATTTACCCGACGCTTTTAAGATGAAGGAAAACATCGTGATGCAACATGCACATATCGGCGAACAAATTCAAAGATATGTGTGAAGTCAATCAACCCGCACTAGGCCATGGTGGTTGACTATGGCCTAGTCACCTTTAAGGGTAGGCTCCTCTCGATAGGGACGTTTAGTGAGCTGGTGATGATGATGATGATAATGATGAATTACTAATTTAATACACTATTAATTATTAAAGTGTTCTTCTTAATATATTTAATTCCGATCCAAAAACATCAGTTAGCATTATAAAAAAAACTTCTTTGAAACGATTTTATACATAAATTATCCGTTGTGCGCGACTACGTACACGTGGAATTAAATAATATAGTCCATGTTACTCGGGGATAATGTAGCTTTCTAGTGGTGAAAGAATTTTTGAAATCGGACCAGTAGTTCTTTAGTTATTTCAATACATACAACAATTTAAAACTACAAAGTTTCTCTCTTTATAATATTAGCATTGATAATAAATATTTTCAACTCAAAAATTCCAATTTAAAGTACAGTTTATATTACGTAACTAGCAAATTAAAAAATAGATAATTGATTCATGAAATAACTTGGTATTAACTAATTAATAATATTTAACTAATTGGTACTAGAATTTTTGTGTCGCAAACAAAATTCATTAGTTGACAAAAACAAAAATATTTAAAAATTATTAACTTAAATTATAAAGTCAAATATAAAGACTGCTGTGCTATGACCGCGTACAAGAAGAATTCTTATTGGATAGAAGCATTACATTATATTAAAGTACAGTCTAACCTTGATAAGAGAGAGTCCAAGGGATCGAAATATTTGTCTCTATAGAGGTTTCTCTCTAATCAGAGTTTCTCGCTTATAAATCGTCCCTCGGGACCATACAATGACTCTCGTTTATAGAGTTTTCTCACTAATCCAGTTCTCGCTTATCCCGGTTCGACTGTATTTTAATTCAACAAGAGGTTGGCAGACGTGTAAACATTATAGGTCACCAGCTCACTAGACCAAGGAGGCCTAGGAAGTGATGGATGGATTGCGTGAAAGGATATGGTCATAAAGAGTGTGACGATTATGATGATGGTGATGGTGCCCCACCGTACGGGGGTAGGACGAGAGCTGATGAGACAAAGGACAATGAACTAGAGTTTCTATTATGACAAAGTTACAAAAAATACCCATATTGTTTCCTAGTAATCTTACCTAAGTCCGGGTGCTCGACGAGGGTCTCGTCGACGATAGACTGCAGCCACCACGGCTCCAGCTCGGCCATCTCGCGGCGCCGTCGGCCTCTCGACTCGTACGGAAGGTGCATCCTTCACACCATTACACCTCGCTAAACTTCGTGCTTTGATCTTCAAGTAAAGTTCAATAAATAATGATATATCTTCTAAGTTATGACGAAGTCAAAGTCCTGCCTGTCTAGGCTTCTTTTGTATAAGTCTTATGGAGGAATGTCCTTGAAGAGTTTGTTCGGCTAAGCTGCCGCTTATTCAACAAACTTTCTCCGCGGTTTTAGCGATGATGAGTAATTGTCTTTATTCAAATGTCTCTCTTCAAAAGTCCTTGGCGACGCGCCAACAAAATTTCCCCTTTATTGTTCGATGAATTATCACTTATTTAGTGTCCACACTAGTACAGTCTTACGATGCGGTTAATGTTACAAGTAGACGTTGAGATCTTTGGATGTTTACAATGTATTAAATTAATCAGTCGTTTGTAGAGTATTTTGTTATAATATAACCGTGCGCGCGAACGTAGCGGCGCGTGTAAACAGAAGTTTATGTAATTTGTTTCCTTAACGTGAACTCACAGCAGTGGGAACGGGCCTTGGACACTTCTGTTTCAACTTAACTTTCGTCATTTTAAATGACTCACTCGGATAGTTTTACCGCGAAATGTCGAAAAGCGAAACCATACCGGCGCGGATGTGAGGCGGAGCTGCGTCGACGCAGGTTCTGGCGGTATCAGCTGAGCGCGGGCTTTCCTAGATATATTTCCCCGCTATTTACGTCACCGTTGATTTCCTAATAGAGCGTCGCGTTTTTTGCGCGTGTGACGGCGCGCAAGTTGCGCGTGTGACAGGTATGACGGCGTCGCGTGCGTCACGGCGCGGAGGCTGCACGCGTGTGCTCGGCTCGCGCGACTCTGCACTACTGAGCCGCCGCCATTCTGTCACTCGCTGCCTCCATTCTCTGCGGTCAATCTGTGGTTTGGCCACGCTTCATTTGCCGGGAAAATGCGAAGCGTCCGTCTCCTACTCGCACCTATGAAATTTTCGACGTGTGCGAGCGGGACGTGAAAAAGTTTTGTTTCATAAAATATTTTTGTTTTGTTCCATTGTCGGGAAGGAAATATAATGAGCTTTTTCATTTTGAATCGCAGTCGGTTGTCTCGTTCTTTTCTCGTTGTTCTCCGGTCTGAAGAAAACTTTCGTGTTAATTTTGAAACTTTTGTAAAAACCATAATATTATTATCGTGTTTTCGACGCGTGATAAATCAAGGGCACATTTAAAGCTAGAAAAAAAGGTTATTTTCAGCAATTGAAAGTTTTCATAGATATGCTGAAATCTTATCGATAGCAGTACAGCCCTGATCGGTGGTAAGATTTAGTCGAAGTTTATATGCAGTAAGTAAGTCTAAGACTGAGGGGCGTACGCTCGACTGGGCGTGGCGGCCCGCCCCGCGCGCGTCAAGACGCCAACGCGGGAAAAATGCCCGACGTCGCAGCGTCGACATCGGCAGTCGACACACTTGTTGCGTCACGTCGGCCCGGGGACGGATCTTACCCCGAACTCTCGGTACTATTGAAATTACGAGATCTTAAAAAACTAAATTTCTATGTTAGTCATTATTTAGCATGCCATTCACGTACAGCATACGAGCTGCTTTGGTGAGTTTTCAGTGCGTTGGTTTTTTCTGGAAAAGGGGATTTATGTTTTACAATACGATTTAAAAAACAAAATGCATTTTTATTTATATTATACTGTAAATTGATGGACTCTTTTGGATTTATTGGCGTTCTTAATATTTCTGTAAATTAAAGTAATATTTTCATATTTGTCTCCAAAAATAAATTCATTCCTTGGTTAATAATGCGTACAGTGTGAACATAATTAACATTTCATTAAACATATATTTCGTCACAAGGAAGAACGTAGAAGAGGTTATCCTGTTACTATGACGTCATATATTTGTCGTCAGATCTTCAGTTATTGCGTCTTTGCTGTTATATAAACCCCTATTATAGATTTCTTTATATCTGTGTTATTTTTTAACCATACAATAATTATCGTAATATTAATACTAGCCGTACGTGGTAGACGTAGTCGCCGTCTGCGCGGGGTAAAAAGTAACCTATAGATATGTGTTTTTTAAGATTATGCTATGCATCGGTGACAAATTAGATCGAGTTCCTTACAACTTTTCTGGAGATACAAACAACAAACATACATTCACCTACTCATTTGCCCATCCATCCGTCCATACTCCATACATATTTTCGAATTTATGAAATTATTGTAAATAGTAAAACGTTCCAATTTCGTCTTCATTTATTTAATTTAAGGAACGTAGACATAATTACAATCTGTTTTTACTTATTCTTTTCGATTTTCATATGTGCATATTTACCGACGCTCTTAGTTGAAGGAAAACATCGTGATGCAACCTGCACATATCGGCGAAGAAATTCAAAGATATGTGTATTCACGCAAAATACACGCTAGTCGTGGAGTTGCGGAAAATGGAGCCCATCATGGGTCAAAAAACCTTTAACCTTTACTTATTCTTACTTTTATTTCGTTTTAATTTCGTCACAGGAACACATCGTGGTAAGGACGTTTCCACACTGTTGTCGTACGGTAGCCGCACGGTGTAATTGCGGCTCGTCAGCGGGTGACCGGGGACCGCAGTCGTCGATTTTTGCGGCGCGGCAAGCAACCGCAGTTGCGGCTAACGCGTATCTCCGAGATCGTGTGAAACACCGCTAATGTAATTCTTATCGAGATTGGCAGTTGACCTTAAGCCTTGTACGTACCAGGACAGTGTTTTAGTCGAGTAGTATGTAATTTAGTAACTAAACGTATCCGAACAGCAACATTTTAGTAGAGTAGACTAGTAAATCTTTTGTTCGGATACTTGCGAGTTGCTACTCGACTAAGATACTATCCTAATGTGAACAAGACTTAAATATTAGAAAACGTTTACATAAAGTCATGAATATTTATTTTACATTTGGGCAGCGGAGTAAAATGCGACAAGTAATTTTGTCAATGACGGATATCTATTATGCAAATATTCATAAGAGACCCTTTGATTTTTAGTTGGTTACGTCTTTAATAAGTCTCTTTCCTCATACATATATAATTTTCCATTTCAGAGAACTAAAATGAATAAACAGGACAAATCTAATAGGAAAGTTCCCGAAATGTAAAATAGTTTTAGAAATTAAACTAAAATGTTAATTATAATCCAACTTTAGTAGAAAACAATGAGGGCATTGACGTCATTTTGGCAATATATAAATAGTTAAATCAAATAGCGTAGATTTATTAATATTATCCTGTTTTACAATGTCTACATTATTATTATTGTTGCTATGGTCAATTGGGAATATGGAAATATATTCCTTTCGATTAAATCCGTCTAAAGCGTACAATTGAAACTCGAACTCAAAGTATCATTTGAGTAATCTCAAATGAAATTTCGGGTAACATCACGGGGTTCCATTTCATAGTAAAGTTTTTTAGGTTATTTTTTTTTCGCTGGGGTATCTGGATATTATATTATCTGTGGTAACATCAAAATTTACGTTTTTTTTAATTCATACAGGAATTATCTTATGCGTTTGTATTTATTAACTTAATCTCTTGTATTAATTACTAGTCGTTGCAGGAGTTCGTCCTCGCTGAAAGAATATAACCGAAGTTACTTAGTGACGACGTTGCTTTCGAATATCACCACACAATAGCTATAGGCTATATTGTATTAATATATTTTTCTGGCGGATGCAGTCTTAGCAAAACCTAGTATATATAAATTGGCAAACATTTTGATTAAGCACAATTTACATTGTTAATGTAAATAATATGAAATTAGTGCATGAATTGTGTTGATTTATAGTTTGTATCAAATTGTTTGAGTCTGTTGTTATGGAAATGTATTCATATTGTCGGCCGGTGTCTAACAAGCTTACTTGTTTACGATTGCATCACTGGTGTAGTTAAGCTTTATTCGCAAGTGCGAATTTTAGTCAATTAGCAAGTAATAAGTATCCGAACAAAGGATTTACTAAGGTACTATGCTACTACTACGTAAGCTACTCTACCAAAATGTTGCTGTTCGGACACGTTCAATTATTTAATTACTAACTAATCGACTAAAATACTATCCTGCTGCGTACAAGGCTTTAGTGATAGACGTGTTAGGGTTAAAGACATTTATTGTTACAAACTACTACTAAGACTACTACTTCGATTATTTATCACTTTTATCTATACTTCATATTATAAAGAGGAATGATTTGTATATTTGTACGTATTGAAATAACTCAAGAACTAAGTACTGGGCCAAAATCAAAAATTCTTTCACCATTAAAAAGCTATATTATCCTCGAATAACATAGGCTATTTTTTTTTAATTCTGCGGGCCGAAGATGCGAAGAACAGCTAGTCAATACTAATATTATAAAGAGAGAAATTTTGTGTTTTTGTATTTATTAAAATAACTCAAAAAATACTGGGTCGATTTCAAAATTTTACCATTAGAAAGCTACATTATCGTCGAGTTACATAGGTTTTTTTAATTCGAAGTCGCGAACAGCAGATAGTGTATTATAATTAGTAACAGACAATATACTCTATGATCGCATTATCTTCAATTATTTTCATCAAACATGTCTAAAGGAGATCAAACGACTTCCGGCCGACGGGATCATTTAAATATTCCTAAAGCGATTAGTGACGGACGTAAACAAAGGAGCGGCGCGTGTGTGGTATTATCGAAGGACGCTAATTACAGAGAACGGTTCATTCTTTCAATGTAAACCTATCTTTATATTTGACAGCATGGTTATCTCTCGCAAAATACTTTAGGATTACGTCTAACTAGTACTTAATTGTAAATCTATTTAAGTAATAATAGGTAAAGTATTAGAAAGTGATTAATAGAAGCTAGAAGTAAGAAACGAA
>QDHC01000296.1:779846-794085 GCA_013186455.1 Papilio dardanus tibullus | reverse complement strand
GTAGAGGTACGTACCTAAATAAGTAAAAAATACTCATCAAATTTAAGTCCGCTTTCCCTTAAGATCCTTTTTTCATAAGAAAAGAAAAAGGGGAAGTGGATATGGCGGGGGAGAGGACGTATAGGAAAAGGAATTATCCCTACTGTGCGTCTCCTTCTCCGTAGATTAAGGGTAGGCTACGCATCTGCAATTGCAGATGTCTATGGGCAGCGGTCGCTTCGCTATTACAGCGAATCCAGGTGGCCGCCTTGCCAATTTATAATATTAAAAAACTACTAATAAAAACAGAAATAAAAATAAAAAGAAAAGAGATAACAAAGTTTACTTCTTCCGAGCAAATTGTATACAAAGTCTTACGCCGCAGATAATTTTGTAGCAACTTTATGTCGTGGAATATCGTTTTCCCGACTTTGTCCAATAAAGGGTAACCGGTGATCCTTTCCGTAAACAAAAAAGAAGGGAAGGTTCGCGCGGGCCGCGAGACGACGTAAAGAGTAAATCACGGGTAAGCCCCAATACGCGGCGCGCCGCCCGACTCTGCTCGCTTAAGCCCCGTAACCCCTTTAAGTTCACCTTCCGATATCCTGAATAAACGCGACGTTTGCTTTATTGGAGCTTTTAGGGTTCCTTTTGGAAAATTGAAAGAATTTGCGTTGATATCGAAAAGTCAATCCTTGGTTATATCAACTGTCTTTTCTCTAAGTTCTTATAGTGTCTTAAACCAATTATTATATTGTACTTTCCTAGTTTATAGACTGGATAATTCGGACCTTTTGCATACCTAAATAAATATCCAAATAGCGAATTTGTCTTAGTTAATTATGAAGTTTTTATTAGACAGTCTAAAATATAAATTAACCAATAGAAATATAGTTTCATAAATAGTGTACTTTTGTCTAATCTTAATCATTTATTTTAACCACATTAATGTCATCATTTTAAACGTTACGATGACAGTTGTTTAAAACATCGGCGCACGCGCAAGCGGAAACTAGGCGTTTCTTATCTTTTTAAGATACGGGTAAGATAAGATCAAAGTGAGATGCCATGCGGTGTCCGGGTAAGAGACAGACCCATCGCGACTGTAAAATAATTTCTGTAACCCTATGGCTACATTAGACCGAGTTCGCGCAAAAAACGGACATTTTGCTTCAGTGTAAGGTCGATTTTTGCGTGACATCGGTCTAATGCCATAGGCTAACGGTTTAATTATAAAATTTAAAGCTTCTGTAGACTATATCCCCCTTATTCCGAAAAAAATAATAAAGTACTGCGATAAACGAGGATAAGTCGTCGATTATACCATACTGGAGGACGCTCGGAACTAAATAAGATAGACCAGGGACAAGGATGCTCTGTATTTTGGAATAAATTTTATGAATGTACAAGAACTAAACGTAGAAAGTACCGCTGGTTCTCGTTTCGGAATAAAGCGTTATAGGTTTTTCTGTATAGATAAAGTACTTGACAATCAGAATAACATATGCAAGCTTAACTATTAACCTCCTACGATGATCTAACTAGTTTTTATCTACTCTATTTATTTTTGTTATGATAGAATTAAAAGTGTGTCTTTTCTTTTCATTTAGATTCGTGTAATGTGTATTTTCTTAAAGGCTATGGATACAAAAGGACTAAAGTTTTACAGATATTTATCGACAATATGTATAATACAATTGTACAATTTATATTTCTAAACACATTCTAAGTATGGTATTAGTATGGTAAAGGTACGTGAGGTGAAATGTTGCGAGTCGCGTAAGGGCGGGCTATTCACGCACTGACCCGCGTCACCGAACTACTTTTCGGAACAGCCTTTACACAAATTGATTTTAAATGGCGATTTATTTCCGGCCCATATCGTCTATCCGATCTTCCTATGAGTTTTATGGGCGGCTTTACGTGGGGTTAAGGAAGTCTCTGTTATAAAACGGTTTATTTCTTTTTCAGGAAGGTAGCTAACCGGCCCCTAATTATGTCGGATCAAATACTACCGAGTCCTTCGTTTGGACCATTGGAAGGGTTTGCTAAATTAGTTTAATACGTAGAGATTCGCCTCGAAAAGTTGGAAATATTGTGTTGGATTTTAAATGACATTGAGAATTGTGTGTGTTTTTTTTATTATTGCTAGCTAAGCCTTTTTAGGACATAAAATGCTATAACTTTTGGTGTTGTATTTGCAATTTTCGTGTCACTATATTATTTGAATAGTAAACTAAAACAAAGGTTTAATGGTGTAACGTAACAATTTTTTAAACTTTTTCTATACATAACGGGGTTTCTAAAAAGTTTGAGAGTCCGTTGGTATTTCACCCTTTTGCGAATTTGTGCAAATTACTTTATGAGGCCGCTTTGAATGCGAGTTGCGAGTTTTTTGTCGATCCCGTTTACAACTGCAGCGAGATGGAACGCTCGTTGAAAAGTCAACTTTGTTCGACCGTTTTCGAATGGTTGCAGAATTACACCGGTCCCGTAGTTAACATTGCAATTTTGCATCGGTCGGTTTATACAAATAAATAGTAACCCTTCGATAGCGGCGCGTTTGCCGCCGAAAGGTTTAGTTTTATTGCCGTCGACTTTCTTTTACTACCCTTTCATAATTGTTAGGGTTGAGAAAAAAAATGGCGAAATCGATGTTTTACGCCCAAACACGTATTGTTTTCTTTTTAAACTGTTTGCGAATTTTTGCCTAACTGTTTGCAATAACCATTAAACTGCATTGTTTATTTACTTTTTTAAAACATAAATGACAATTTATAACTGAACTCTTTCAATAAAAATTGCAAAGAATACGTCTTCGTATTCATTGCAAACTTATTACCGTTAAAAAGATTTCGTCAATACCTTAATAAAAATTCATAAGACAAGTAAATGTTTGCTAGTTTTTGGGCCTTATGTCTCACACGATTTGTTGGTATGTTTTTTAAATTCCGATCAATCTATAGTTACGTTAGAAAAATACGTCATACGCTAGAGCATCTCAAGTTATATTAATCCAAAAACTATGTAAAAAAAGGCCATCCTAATTGAAATCTCTATTTGGTGACATATAGTGAAGTAATAAATTTACACACAGCGGGATCCTTGCCTTCCGGAACGGCATTGCCAAAGCGCACTTTATGCCTTAACTTTTTCTATATTGATGCATCTTCGATACATTTGTGACCGCAAAAGGGATACAGCGGGGGGCGAACCGACTGAAGAGATTTTTTCCACTTTCCCAGTAAACCTGTCGATTGAGATGTCACTAGATAGTTGACGTAATAAGTACCTTTTGCAATCCAACGAAATAAAGATAACGCGTCGTTACAATTTTTTTTATTGCCTTTTAACTTTGCGGTCGTAAGTTTTGATGTAAAAGTAGAGTAGTTTTTATACAAATACTCTATATCAAGTGTTATAATAACATCCTATGTTCCTTGGGGATAATGTAGCTTTCTAAAGGTGAAAGATTTCTTGAAATCGGCCCAGTAGCTCTTAAGTTATTTCAATACAAACAAAAATACAAATATACAAAGTTTCTCTTTTAATAATATTATTTTAGTATAGATTGAAACACAACTTTAACAAAAAAAAACTTTAAAATATATATCCGATAGAGTCAGTAACAAAGACATAAAATTAATTACTATAGAAAATTAATAAAATGGATATTCTTTTGTTTTCTTTTATAAATAACAAAGTTTGAGACACTTGATGGGTAGCCGACTATAATCAAAGAACATTACAGTTTATTTTTATGTTCATCGGAAAGTATATCCCCGCCCTCGGACAGACCGCTGAACTATTTTTGTGTATATTAAGAGTTTACTGCATTTAAATGGTTGAACAAGAGGTAATTTAGTGCATACCTAAAGCGGTATCGGAAATAATCGTCGACTGAATGTATCTAAAATTAGTGTGACGAAATTATAAATAAATATTGGTTTACATGACGTTTGAAAAATTATACAATTTTTATTAATTTAATAATTTACATTGAACTTTGAATGAATCTGTTAGTTTTTATTTAATGAAAAGTTTTTATTCAAAGATAATTTTAAGTCTTGTCTGTAAGGTTTCGAGAGGAGCCGGTACGTGCTTAATAAATAAATATTACGTGACACAGAAGGCGTCTTGGAATAAAATTAATTTGCAAATTTAATCTTGAACAGCATGTAAGCCATGCTTTATGTTGCTGGCTTGTAAGTCAGTCTTGTAGAAGGCAAGTCACATTAAAGCGTGTCACATTAGAGGGACGGTAGGCGGCTAGGCGGGCGGGTTAACTCTCCGAGAAAGAATCGGCCGCTCGTAAAATGTTATCACTTTTAATGGCTTTCGAACTGATATGTGAGATAGGGTCGTATTACTAGTAATTTTAGCTAAATTTATTAAAATTAAATTATTATTGGAACGACTATTTAATTAATGATTTTTGTGATGAATAGTGTAATACGTGTGGTGTGCCATTAGTTCACTTACCTAGGACTTCATTAGACGAAGTTCGCGACGTAGATTTTGCGTTGGCGTAAGGCTGTTTTTTACGTGACATCGGCCTAATCGAGCCGTAGGGTAATAGTGATCAGTCTACAACTACATCTCTGAACAAGAAACTTAGTTCTTATTTTTATTTAGACCATTCAAGCGTATCTGGTAAATAAGGCATATGTATGACATTTGTGTAGTGAGATTTTTATATAGAAACAGTATCCGAAAAGTTTAAATAACCTAACATTTTGTTGATGCGTTAAAATGGAAAATGTGTGTTCGCGTATTGACAATGTACACGACAGTTTCGTTTTAAACATAGATTAAAACAAGCAGATGAGTCATGTAATATGTCATACTAACAGCGGCTGTGACACATTTATAAGAAATATACGTAACGTGACAAAGACATTGTCGTAGATCTTTGGTCCTTTATACGATTTTGTTTGCTTAGGTTCAGAAATAAGACCTAAACAAATGTAACGTATCATATAGTATTGAGGCGCTCCAAGCGTATTTTCGGTGAACTAATTTTTCCTACGACCCCGGCAAAAGCTTGAGACGTGATGTTATGGGTTCAAAACGTAAAGTGATGCACACACAACATACCTATGACGTAGTCTAAAGCATTTTTGTCCCTCAACAGTATACGCTAAAGCCAGTTCTATATCTTACTCTTTCTACGGTTTTAAAATATTTAGCTATGTTTTTGTTTAACGGCTGTATGATCATGACAACGTTTTGTATTACATTGAAGTCATTCAAATAATTTCAGTGTTAGTAACATTTACAATACAGTTAACAAAATATGTTTAAATTCTCGAATGAATTTTCAAAAATGAGTCCCAGGAGCGCTCTCGTTAGGTAATCGTCGTATTTCACCACTTCTTTTTTTGTTGTCGCTCCGAATAAATTACGCGTATTTATAGTTAAAAGATCATTTGTTGAAATGGAGCCAAAATTTCCGGAGAGCGTTTTCAACGGAGTTCACAAAAAGCGCCATAAATTGGCAAATAATCCGCCGCATAACGCAACCTTTGTTTGGCCACACGTGCTTTTAATATCTGGCTCGCTCTGTATCGCGGCTGCAACAATGCACGGATTTAGTCTTTGTGCGACACCTAAAGTAAACACTCGTAAAAACTTCCTTCCAGCGCACGGAATGCGTGATAACGTGTTAATAAATTTCATCAAACGTTGGCAGTACAAAGCGGTGGGTTATTCTGCTGTCGTTCGACAATCGACGCTGTCGAATTTGTCATGCGACTGTGCTCTTTTGTTCGATGTATGAATGCAGCATGAGAAGGAAGAGCTTCCGGCGCACGTCTGTCCGGAATCGATGGCTCCCGGCGATATCTCAACATCGATATTCAATGCTTTTTTTCACATGATTACTGGCAAAGTTTTTATACACATCTCACTTTATTCATACAGGTAAATGAAAATAATATTGAAAAAAATTGAACAGTATGTTTTTTAGTTATTTAAAAAGTAGCATAAGATACAAAGTTTACCACAGAATACTCGGAATATAGAAACTCTGACATTAATATGGGTACTGGTTACTGGTATTAATAGAACTAGCTGTTGTTTACGACTTCGTGCGCGTAGAATTAAAAAAATAGTCTATGTTACTCGGGAATAATGTAGCTATCTAATGGTGAAAGATTTTTTGATATCGGCCCAGTAGTTCTTGAGTAATTTCAATAAATACAAAAAAACAAAGTTTTTCTCTTTATAATATTTCTATAGAAGTAACGCGTAAGTAATTAGAATATGTATTGTTAGAATCTTGGATACTTTTACGCTGGTTATAAAATGAATAAAATTAAATTTAATTTTATAATGTTAGTACGAATTCCAAAGTAAAGGTGTGTTAAATCCTGATATAATTTTTCTTGGCAAACGTTATCTCAAACTTTTGCAGGCGCGTGTTTCATTTTGAGTAATGGTCTTTGACTATGTAAAATGTGATAGCGTTATGACTAAATGCTTTTTATTTAATTTTAGTTTGTACTAATAATACTAATGTAAGCATGTTTTAATGCAACTACGTTCTGATTTTAATAAACTGGCGTTAAAGAAAATGTTAACTACTTTATTTTTAAGTTTGGTTCAATATTATTTTATTTTAGTGAAAAAGTTAAAAAGAAAGGTCTTAAAAAAAAGGTTTTCCAAAGGCTCCATTTTCCGCAACTCCACGACTAGCGCGTATTTTGCGTGAATACACATATCTTTGACTTTCTTCGCCGATATGTGCAGGTTGTATCACGATGTTTTCCATCACCTAAGAGCGTCGGTAAATATAAGAAAGGTCTCTGTTAGTTTTGTTCTTAAATGTGACTCCGTAAGTTCCTACCTAAAACTACTAAAAATATTAGGCCATAACCGTCAATCCGTGCCCTTGTTACGTTTCAAGTACTTCCCACTAACAAACAATCCTGTCGGTTTGGGATTTTAAAAAAAACCGAGGGAAAATTCCAGCCATGTGTCGATAGCGCATCGGCTACTGGCAGGCCATGATACGCGAGAAAAAAAAATGCCGCCGCGGAACAATCGAAGCGAACTTATAAAATATGTATGCTAGTACTGGCTTTTGAAACTTGCACCCGTATCGACTGTTTTGACCACGATCGCCATTTTTATGAAAACGCAAAAAAAAATGTCGGCTAGTTTGATACCCACATGCATGTTTTGCGCTGTTAGTCCGTCGGTTTTTGTTCCTAAAATTCTTTTTTGCTTTTCTTTCTCATATTTTCTAATGGATTTAGCGTATTGATTTTCGTTGTTATAAATGAAAAATTTAGAAACGTTTCAAATAGTAATACTGAATGGACTAGGTGAAGTATTCTTGTTCTTGAATTTAAAGTAAATAAAATAAAATGATAACGTAGTCCCATATAAGAGTAATGCAGTTTCAAACAAAAAAAAAGTTTTTTTTTGTAAAAAATTATTTGAAATAAAAAAAAAGTATTTTTTAAAAATTTTAAAACAATGGACGAACATTTATGAAAGCCACATAAATCTAATCCTGAAATAATACCTCGATACACAGGAGTTGACAGCGGACATCCATAAGATGGCGCGGTCCTGATGTCTGCATTTCGTTATCTGTGCAAACGAGAAAAAAAACTCACTATTGTGCCATGGTCATTAATTAAGTGGCCAGTTTTGGAGTATTTTGAGTTGTTAAGGTGTTACGAGGTTTGCACAAAAAGATCAGGTAGCTAAGCTTTCATCATAGTCAGACGTTTTAAGATAATTAAACTAAATATAAGACGCTAAAAACTAAGTATAAGACGATTCTGAAATTCTTAGATTGCAGACATATTGTTAATACATAATAACTTCGCTTCTTAGCCTTTTCCTCCATCTGTTTCATTTCCAAGCACTTTATTATAGGTACTTTATTTGTATCAGATTTTAAAGTGTTCTGAGAGGTCATTGCCTTCCTTGATCAGTGATTACCATCGCAATAAATAAAAAGAAACAAAAAAGCATAGAAAGAAACAATTGTAACAATTACAACCTAGACTACGACGCACTCGGCCAGCTTGGTTGACTATGGTCTAATTACCTCTTAGGGTAGGCTCAGACGCCCTTATTGGGGCCGTATACCGAGCTGGTGATGATGACGATACCCACAAAGGCAAACTGGTATCAAACACTTCATTAGATTTCGTAAGATTTGAATCAATGTATAACAAAGAACATATTATGTATTGTGCATGTATAAATAAGTGGTGGTATATTTTAGTGCGGTATTAACACCGAGGGGCCGCCGGCTCGTCGCCCGCCTCGCCTGCCGCCCTCTACATTTATTACGGCCCGGCCAATTCGAATGTCATTTTTAACAGTCATCGCTAATTTGGCATTGTTTTGGCCGCTGACGCCACCTTTTTGTCAGCGACCATAAAATAGATAAAGTTTGTGTCAGTTGGCGAGCCTTAATTGATTATAAACGTTAATGTGAGATTTGATATACAATGTCGATGTGGGCTTTTGGTTTAGGTGATTAATTACCTTTAATGAAAAATCATTTATCATTTAGATTATTACGGGATCTAAAATGGGTTAATTTTACAGTCTATTTTTAGTCGGTATACCTACAAATGAGTTGCCGTATGTTTTCACTATTTTATTATTTCTTTGATGTCAGTTAAATAATAAAAGTATTAAGAAATACATAGAAATGTGAATGTAGGCACAGTGTTTCGTGTGCGGAGTGGAATCGAGTCGAGCAGTAGTCGAGTAGTAACGCAGCCAATATGTTAGGCGCTACGTCGTAGGCATCAAGGCGGGAGCTTGGCCTGCTATAAAGCACGGAGCAATAAAGAGAATGGATGCCGCCCATCGGCAGCCGGCCTCGCCGGCAGGATTACCCGAATCGCCACTATTTATCGCCCGTGCCTTGCGCCCAGGTACCATCAATCTATTTAATGATCGGGTCAGCACACGCTCTGGCTCTTTTTTCGTCCGACGTTCGTTCGCCAAAAAGAAGCAGCGAAGGCGAAGCAGCGAGATGGACGTTTGATGAGGCGCTTTTGTGTCGATCGTCGGCGCTAAAAGCGTCTACGAATGCAACACTCTGTTATATAACGCCTACGTTACGCTTTTACTGTGGTAGATGATGAAAGCTTTTTGAAGCTCAATATTGTAGAAACATACATACCTTGAGTTCAAATTTTATTTATCTTCATATGCATATTAAGACATAATCGATCAAGGTAGGACAAATATTGTTGTCTAAAAGAGATATTTGTATATCTAAGTTTAGTATGAATTGTGCTCACTATGGTTTAACTAAATGTGTAAATCGCACTATCATTTTTATAATTTTTAAAAATCATACGAAGTCTTAGACATCTGCTAGTAGGGTACATAAGTCCTGCATCTATTTGAAGTGTGATAAAGTTGAAAGAGACCATACATGGAAGAGGGGAGTGGAATAAACTAGGCTATAACTATTAGACAGCGACTTGAGTCCGGTCAATGGCTCCCGAGATATGGTGAGGGCACAATGGGTAGTCCATTCGTATCGCCGGCGGCCAGTGGCCATGCATCTGCCACGATCGTGCGCACGCCAATGGATGTGGGATTTGACGGCTCTTTATTCATTGTATCTCGCCTCGGCTTTGTCTAAACGATCTTTGTGTATCGGTTACTCTAACGTACGAGCACTAGGCTCGACTCGGATATCGTTAGCATCGCCCGATTTATAGCATAATAAAATTCTTCAATTGCGATAAAAATTGTCTCTGTGTGAATTTGTTGTGCAGATGTTATCCCCATTGAATGCTAGAATAGAAGCAAAGGATAAAGCTTATGAAAATTGTGTTAGTAACTATCTGAAACTTACCTAAAAGAGGAATAGTAAAGTAGGCTTCCATTCTCTGAGAAACTTTCCGCCGAATAACATAATATATTCGATCAAATCTTCAATAAAAATATTTGAATTGTCACCAGAAATGTGTTGAAATCATAAAATCAGGTTGGATATTGAGGGGCGCGGGCCTACCTCAATAAACTTGCTTGTCGCCAAGGCGCGGTAAACTCGGTTACTTAACCCGTAACGCCGCCCCGTCGGGGGAGGTTGCGCGTTTCCATTACACGTATCAATTTGTACGTACGAGTATATTACAATATTTTGTTGATAACTGAATGGCTTCTAACATTAAAAAAAATATGGTAAAATGTCACTGATATTTTGAATGCTAGACGAAGTAGCAGAGATAAATGATTACTTGTCATCAATTTTCAACGCTTGCATTAGAAAATAAAATAAATATACAATTTTATACGCACGAAAGAAAATATTTTACCAATGACACAGTTTTCTACATAATAAAGACATTTTATTTAGTAACAACTTTGGGTAATGAATATTAATTAATATTTAATATTACACATATGACAATGGAAACAGTGCACAAGGCGGTCGGGCGCGTGGGCGGGTTGCGAGCACTTCCGGTCAAGTCGCGGACGGCGCTCAGTTTCCGTTCGTCCAATTTGGCCACATTCAGGCCAAGGAAGGAGGCAAGACGTTGATATCCTCCCCTTCCACCCTGACTCCCACGCTTTGTCGAGCCAATTTTCCGGAAAGGTCAAATGTACTTCATTAATGTAATATGTAAGCCTTTTAATAATGTGCTTTGAAACTTGATTCTATTTTATTTTGTAAGGAATTTATTTTCTAACTTTTTGTTTAATCCGATTTTGGTTACACTCTCGAGTTAAATAGAATAGAAATTATTTTTTTTTGCGAAATCCCAGTTTACACTCAGTCACTCACAAGCATTGATTTTGTAAGAAATATGAGTTCAAGGCAGTTTTGGGGTAGTTATTTTCTTACTGATTTACATTTGATGCGGTCTAGGAAGTTACTCAAATTAAATGCACTACAAAGCGATTCGATAGCTAACATCAAAAATGTATAGAACTAACAATGATGTTGGATATCTTACACGTGACAAGTACATGAATTATCAAATGTCAATGTCACTTTCATACATTTTTGTCGACATCTGCGATATCGCCAATCGAAAGATACTTCGGGTAACCCCCCTGGATACATATTTCTCTCTTCTTCATTAGGGAAACAGTTCTAACTTATCAAGGAAGGTTACTAAGCAATTGACACCAAGGTAACAGAGCCCTTGCGCGCTAAAGCCGCACTCTAGGTGGCCGACAACAGCTCATTAAGGAGTCGGAAGGGTAAAAACTGTAGACCCTCCGACGCATCAGCCCTTTTGTAAAAAGAGGCTTAATTAGGGCTCGTGCGGCTGCCCCACAACCCCTGTAACTTTTAATAAATGTTCGAAGCGCGGCATTTACGTCCCATACCTATATACATAAATATATGTTACATCTCCATGTACAGATTAAAAGAGTACAACCTACTAACCTATACACTGGAATAAAATGAAGCCGGGTTATTTTAAAAAAAAGAATTATATTGTAAAATTGAAATCTTTAGCAACTAGTAACGATAATTGGAATCATTTGGTCAGAAGTTTATTTTTATTACAAGATTGTTAATTGATTTTGACGAGTGATAGTCGAGAGGGTTCGTATGTACTGCGTACCTCAACCGTGTACTTCGTGGGAAGAGGTGCGCGTGTGCGCAAGTCCTCGTGGGAAGGTATTAAATATCTCGTATCACTGAACATTACTAGTCGGTGAATGAAACCCTCAGATTGGAACGCATGATAGTGATTCGTACTTGTTACCAATCTAAATAGACCTCACCTGTTTACTTGGCGCACATACTAACGGCCGATAGTTGTATTAATGTGTATGGATCAAGGTATACTGGTTGAATTATTTTAATAAAGCGATGAGTATCCTTATCAGCGCCATCTATACGCCGCCGGCACAATGACGGATGATCCCATAATGCGGACGTAAAAAAATGGGGAGCTTTGTCGCGATGTTTTTGCCAACATTATTCCGGTTTATTGTTGCGTTGCTTAATTTCATGGGGAGTTTTTAAGCAAATGATACGGTTTTATCTTTCCTATCTTAAATCGTAATGTCCAGGGAGATGGGACAGAATTATTTTATAAAACTTTTCATCTACAGTTCGAAAAAAAAAACTTTTGGATTTTCCAAAGCTTTCCAACTTACAAGAATATAACAAAATCTACTTCTTTTAAAGTTAATAATTTCAATAATATTTAAGTTCAACAGATTTTCCTAAGCTCTTTTAGCTGACCAGAGAATTAACTAATTATACCCTTCAACCCAGTACTTATTTCTCAATGGTTTCATTTCTTTAGGTATCAAAGAAAAGTCAAAAAAACTTTCAATCCCTTCAACAAAGATTCACGATGTAATTGCATTAGGATGGGACGATTCCATTCCACACAAATGTACATTGTTTATGCGTTTAGGAAGACGGACAGTAATGAAATGAGCATAAAGACGCTGCCACATCGGCGCGGCGGCGTATCGGAACGATCAGTGGGATTCAATGGAGGTTATTTACATAGCAATAAGGTGGAGATAGCACCGCGTCTCCATCGCGTCGGCTTATCTGCGTTATTGCTTGTGTGCACGCGGCTTATGGCCTCACAGAAAATGAACTGGGGAATCAAGAAAATAAAGACATTTAAAACAACCTCCGCTGATTTATCTTTGAATTTTGATGTTGCACATTTTATCAAGAGATTTTGATTCTCCCTTGAAGTTGACGAATATTATACAAAAGCAATGATTCAATATACGATTGGCAATTATTGTTTTCCGTTTTGAAAAGTTATCAGAGTTCATGACCTTTAATTGAAAGAAAAATGTGAAGATATTAAAGGCGAGTGACAACAAACAGGGGCAGGGGCGAGGGCGAAATATTAAAATTAAAATTTATGAAGTGTGACTGCCGTGGCGAAGCGATTTGTATGGAAATTTGTTGAAGCGCCTCAGCCGGGTGTCGCTAGCGCCCCGAGGTGTCATTTGATGACATAATTTGGGACAACGAACGTAAAACCGTCCAGATTTATGTTTGTTTGCTCGACGCTTTATTGAATATTGTGGAGAGGGATGCGGGTTTATGGACTGTTTGTGTTCGTGTTATATCTAAGACTAGCTGTTGTTCGCGACTTCGTCCACACAGAATTAAAAGATATAGCCTATAACACTCGAGGACAGTGTAGCTTTTTAGAGGTGCAAGAATTTTTGAAATCGGCCTTGTACTTTTGAGTTATTTCGATACATACAAAAGTTCAAAGTTTCTGTCTATATAATATTAGTATAGATAATACCTACAAGACTAGTAACACTGTGTTTAAATATCAGATATCTTATTTCTTACATGATTGTGACGTAGTTCCCTGCATCTGTATTTGGCAATTTTAAGCTACGCTCTTACGTAACTTTCAACGTAGATGCCAAAGTCGCGATTTACTTGAATGTTTTTTTTTTAATTATGTATCGCCTTATATATTATAGAAACACAAAACAAGCTTATAATGTTGTTAAACTATATGTATAGAAAGCTTGTTTCCTTTACTGCTATATCATCTCGCCTCGCTAAAATGGATAAACCGATGCCTGCCGTAATGTCCATTAAACATTAAAACAGCAATATATGCTTAGCTTTTTGCTCACACAAAAAATTAAGATTTAATTGACTTGTAAAGCCAAATTATCAGTGACGTTCACACGAGCGACACACGCGCGACAGACGAGCGACAGTGCAGTCGCGTCCTGTCGCACGTCAATTACGATAGCGTCTTTTAATTTATTCAGTACTATTCGTGCTCGCCTTTATTATTAGAGCAGCTTTTTGTGGATCGCCTGAACAAACAAATGTATAAACCAATGTTTTATTGGTCATAGAATCGTTAACTATTCGACTAAAATTGGTCGAATCGATATTTTCTTTTTATACTATTTGCCATTTGTGTCATACAAATGGCAAATAGTATAAAAAGTATTCAAATTATGTTTTTAAAATGTATACGAATGATATTATTTTTAAATAATTTTCATTACAGTTTTTATTTAGTTCATAACATCAAATAGCATTCCCCGACGAAACATTGCGTCCGTACTGAATTTGACTACGTAAATAAACGCGGCTCTTTTCACTTCATACGTAAAATTTCATATTCATAAAAAACTTTTATACTGCCGTATGCGATCATTAATATTAAAAAATTGTACATCAATTTATATTTACGGCAGTCAAAATCAAAGCCGATGCGTTCGCAGCTGCATACGGTACAAATGCAAATGCGGGAGGGGGTGTTGTGATCGCGCAGTTGGCTGCATT
>QDHC01000296.1:767178-779361 GCA_013186455.1 Papilio dardanus tibullus | reverse complement strand
CAGCCGGGCTTACAAGAAAGGGGTAGTTAGTCCCTATTGTCTCACAGCCCTAACGCTCACATTTATACGGAACAAACGTAAAATATAGTAACTATAAATAAAATAAAATATTTAATTATCACATAAATTTATGTAAGGTAAAAATAATACTTTTCATTGACCTTTAATTGACATAGATATGTAATTTGATTGAAATATGCAGTACTTATATATATTTTAAGAAATCGGTTGCCTTTCTATAATTTAGATAAGCATACACGATCGCTAACAAATCGTTTGAACTTTTAGGGACGTGATTTTGTACTTGGTGGTTAGTAGATATATTGCATTGTGCACCTCACGGTGTCACAAGCCCTAATAATATCTTCGTGATGAGCAGAAATTAGCTTAAATAAAATGTATTCTTAATTTAAATACGTTAGTTACCACGCTTTCCGTTAGAAGTGTCGCGAGCCCCGTGCTCCGTTCCCCCGTTCCCGCTCAGTCCCCACAAAGACGTGGGACATGGAAAACACTTAGCTCTGTTGACACTACACTTTACCGCCGATTCTACTCCAGATTCACCCCGAACGGGACACTTTGGGATGCAATAATTGTCGTTTCGGATGCAACGAGCTAGTCCCAGAAAAGCCCCTTAACACTTTGATCTTTTTCTTCCTTATTTTTTTAAATTAACGCTATTCTACACTAATTTAATTAAGAGAGAATGTTATTTAGTACCGTAACTACTATATTAATTTTTATAGATACATATTATAGTTATTACTTTTTGGGTAGGTCACCTAACATTCGAACGGTTTTTCTGGAGTCCTAACTCGAATTATCGAACTTCGCTTGAGCGAAACCAAACTTAAATAAGAACAATAAGTTGACTCCAGTAATGGTGAAGTTGTTAACACTATAGTCAAGAAGGAAAAACGATTTATAATTATAGAATATCTTTCAAAGTAACGTTGGCAAAGTAAATTATTTTTACATACTAAATAAAATCTTGAGATGTAAAACTTGTGAAAAGATATATTATAACAATGATATACAAATATACTTTCTTTTAATATGTTACAAAATTGAAATGACGTTTGAAACAGTAGCGCGGACGTAATGAAGGGCCGCCACCGTATTATAAGCGGACTGCAAATCTAGTTTGGAAGGGGAGTGCGGCAAGTTTGGTGAGCCTCCATGGCCAGACGCTCACCACACTCCGGCGTGTACGTAGCCCCTCGCCGCAGCCCTACGGAACGTCAAAAATATCCATAAAACTACAAGCTAATTTCAACTATAATTTAATTAAAATAGAGTCCAAATTCTATTGACGTGTAAAAAGTTTTATATCTTTATGGAAGTGCAGCGCTTTAGCAGATTGCTATAACGTGTTCTTTGTCGCTTTAGCTACGTCCCTCTCACACAATGGCATACTTATTAGGGATTTAGTCCAGATATTAGTTGGGGAAGGGTATTGTTTGGGTTTTAATAGAATCCAGCGGCGCCCCGGGAGGTTGGGTACACTACAGACTAACTCCGTGTCGTATATTGCACGTGGTGCGTATGCAGGGAATTGTTTTAGGGATCGTAAAATTCGATGTTTTATATTGCTTAAGACGTTTGCTCTTTGCCCGACTTGATTATGGATTTATCCATGTAGGTATGTTTGACTGTGTGATATTTAAAACATTAAACATTAGATACGTTGAACCCTTAAGAGCAAAGAGGTAGTAAGACAAAGTATTTTTATAACGTCTTACTAATAAGACATAAGTATTGCTTGCTTATTTTTATTGGTCTTGTTTGTTTAAAAGCTCGTATGGAAATCATTTTATGTTTTCGAGGAACTTGTCTAAAGAAATTGTTTAAGATAAAAGTTCAAAAGTTACATCAGTACTTAGCAGCTTACTTTATACTTTCAATTAAGATGTTGAACTATATTTCGCTGTGGCAGCTGTGGGTACAATAGAAGGTACCTTTACAAGGAAAAACATTAGTGGAATTAACGAGACAGACGAAAAAAAATCGAAAATTTGTAATAAGTTTAATGTAATGTCTTGTTCATTTGGTCACTACATCTTCATTTGTACTTTAAACATGTTTGACTTAAGTTTACGATTGTCTTTTGAATTATGGTTAACGAAACTGTTGTAAAGATTTCTTTATTTCAGCTGGCGCTGGCGCGAGTTTGTTTAACGTCGGCTATTTATAGTTGGATGCACAGCGGCGCGGCTGACTGGATGCACGGAGATGTGCCCCCGGTGCCCCCGGAGCCCGCGGTGCGTGCTGGATCGATAGGTGCCCCTCGATCGCGCCCCTTATTGAAAATTATAACAATGGGACACCGCGCTCTCTGCCGCTGCCGCCCTCTTAACACTCACTGATTTCGGCAATGCAACATGGATACGACTGATAATAAATAATATTGCAAAATGAAAAATCATTACTATAGAAGCCGGTACAATGAAAAACATTTTGTGATGACAATCCTTGAATCCCTTACTTGATATGTAGGTGACAACTAAGTAAATGGTAACATTCGACTTTACAAGTCCATGTATGCAGGTACGTTGCTCGCTTAGAACACAGGGGCCACTGTTATACAAAGAGCTTACCGACTAAGTTAAATCAGGAAAGAATTCAGAACTTTATATAATGAAGTCTAGTAAAAGCACGCATATATATTTATCTATATGATGTATTCAATCAGCATGTCCATATGCTGATATATATGACGAGGACGTGTTAATATATCGGTCGAATCGGGTCTGAAGGGCCGAGGGCGGGCGCGGGCGGCATGCAGGGATTATAATGAGGCGCAGCCCCACTAAGCATTTTCGACATGCGTCGCCGTCACCCGGCAAACATTCGGAAGGCCGTGGGGTCCCCGGATAGTGCAATGTTCGGATCGCGAATCACATACAACGATGTGTTTGGAAGCATAACTCGAAGTGTACATCGTAATATTGTGTACGGAAAAATTTATGATTTGATTTATTTCTAGAAAGTATACCAAATATGAGTTAGAGGAAGTAATATGTAGGTGATGTCTAAATACATTAATAAAAGCAATAGATGTTCGTATTTGTTTATGTGAGCAAAACAAATAATAGACGAGAGTCAGTACCAAAGAGAAATCTCTGTTTTTTATATATTTAAATAGCTATTTGCCATTTGCATACAAAAGCAAAACTGTGCCATACAAAAACTCCGTGATGACGCGGTGAAGATGTACCCCGTGTTACTGTAGCAATAATCAGTACACTGACAACGAACACCTCAATCATTCTTCGCAAACTGACAGATCCCCGTCGACACCAATTAAAGTGATAATTCTAAACGACTAAAACACGAAAAAGCTCCCGTGGGTGCATGAAATTGTCGAACAAAACGAAACATAAAAGATAACAATACGTTTAACAACATCTAACAATCCGAACAATGAGAACAAAATGATAAAAACAATGCACAAATACTACTGAGGCGTGACAAAGAAGGAATTCTTCAAGCGTTCACAGTAATGTCACAATGCAGGATCTGTTGACTAATGAGATCCGAGACCGGCCGCATTGTGGCCCGTTTATTGCACCCACGCGACACCATAATGAAATTAGTTACACTGTATTTTGCCAACAACGTTTTCTACTGCATGTTTTCATTCTAAGAAGTTGTGTGTATAAAAACATGCGCGTGCTTCGGATGCTGACGATAAAAACCAAAAGGGTGCCTTAGATATTTACACTATTAAAAAAGTTGACACAATTATGAACAACTTACAGAAGATAAGATTATATCTCCAGATTTTATATTACTTAATATAAACACATGCTCTTGGGTCTGTAATTGCAGTCAGATGTGGTTGAACAATAGATTAGAGTACAAACCGTACTTTTTCAGGATAGAACTTTCGAGACAAGAATAATAAAAGTAGGCGTAATGATATCTCCTTTCATCCGCTTCTGCTTTCTGTGCTACGGATTCGACCGTGTATCTCGAGGCACCATATTTTGTTATTTTTTTAACTTTAGGCACTCCCTACTAAGTTGTAGGTAACTGGAACACTCGATTTCGCGAATCTGTAACCAATAAATGTATTTTTTTATTTAGTGATTTATAATATAGGTAGTTAAAATGACTACTTGAACGTTCAAGGTTTCTCCAATATTACGTAGAATTATAAACAAAAGAAGTAACACCAGTGGCAGGGCATTATTTATGACAACAGAAGCCGAGTCACAATGCCTCGCAAAAACTCTCGCCATTATATGACAACAATAAACAAATATTAAGAACAAAGACCAGCAATATCAATATTCGTTTGTTGTACATATCTCATACCATCCATATCTAAATATTTTAGCAATCAACTATGAAAAGACAAAACTTTTTTATACAATTTATATGTCTGAATTCACTAACTGAATAAAGCAATCAGATAACTAAGATAATTTGAAATTAAGACGCATTTTCTTCTTTCTTTCAAAGGAACAATAAAATAGATATTCAGTAGCGAAAAAATCTAAAACATAATATAAACTGACTGTAATAATACAATGGTTCCGTTATCCGAAAAGTAAACAAACTTAAAAACAAATGAAAAAGAAGATGGACGTCAAAATCCCGCTACAATTTCTTTATTAACCGGAAAAGAATTACTTCAGGCTCTGAACAACCCTTTCTTTTCAATTATTGCTCAAAACTGTTGTTTTATTGCTCTAGTGATAGTTAACAGTACTAGTACTAACGGGACAAACACGGCCCTACGTCATTCTTCAACCCGCGCCGTGGCGGTACCGTTAACTTCAAACAAATAGATAACGGTCCGAGTGAACCATTTTCAAGCAACCCTTCCACAATTATGAATACATTATTACACAAGACACCGTAATTGTATTACCGTTGGATACAAAGAGTGATGTTATTCGGCCTTGAAAGAAAGTATGACAAAAGACTTTCTCCGTGAAAGGATTGTCGCTTCCTGGTCTAGCCGTGACCAATTTGTTATTACAGTACTTGCTACAAAATGTAGCTGTACATTATTGTTTTAGAAATAATATTAGAATTTTAATTAGGTAACTTTTAAACGGTATTATAATTGCAAGTAAAATTATATTGCATGGAATAGTTTTGAAGATATTCCTTCATGTAAGTATGTACTAAATTACTTTTAAACGTTCTTATCCTACAAGATTCAAAACTGCCAGATATATCCAAATACTTTAGGCATTAGAAATCAAATCTATCAAATGTAAACACAGTTGTAGCACTATCATTAAACGCGTCATAATTTAGTGTAGCACCACACCAGGCGAGACATGCGTAGTCAGTTTGACGTGGCGATTAGCAAGGATTAGGGCTGTTTGTCCGCCATGATGACATTACGGCTGAGACACCTCTGCGAGGGATGATCAAATATTGACACAGGTAGCCGCCCTGTTTACCTTTAGAATATAAATTAATAACAGATAAACACAAAGCTATCAAAGTAAAAATTTACATACTTATTTGTTTACATTAAAAAACGATTAAAA
This sequence comes from Papilio dardanus tibullus, assembly GCA_013186455.1. Lineage (NCBI taxonomy): Eukaryota > Metazoa > Arthropoda > Insecta > Lepidoptera > Papilionidae > Papilio > Papilio dardanus. The sequence goes on along the minus strand of QDHC01000296.1, from coordinate 773,848 downwards.
TGTAACTTCTTTTCAAAAAAAATATAGTCACTTTATCGTGCTTAAATTGAGTGTATTAATCCATATGGCCCGTTTACCTTCACTTTGATACATGACCTGAGTTACATGGTTATTTCCGCCTCTACATTTTGCTACGTCAATCTTTGTTAAACAAAAGTGTTACAAAAGTGAGTAGGTATCATGTTTTAAACGTGACAAGGATTGTATCGAACCAAATTACTAATTTTACAATTACACTAAACGCAAGGCAACTAGAATTGTGTCAGATCTGATTATTTCTAATGCTAACAATTAATTCTAGAGAAATCCTAACCTAACAGGGAAGTAAATGTGTGACAACTGAGTGAGGTGTTCTCTAATAGTGTCTTAGTCGTTGAGTAAGACAAAGTCGAGTTAATCCGGGGCGTCTTTATTCGCCGCCCGAGAGGCCGGGAGCGCGCTATTTGGGGATGGATTTAGAAGATTAGGCGATGTCTTCTTAACGTTACTTGGCTTTTGCCGGTCGTGTTAAAGCATTATGCAACAAGCTCAAGTCTATAAAAGTATCGTTTGTGCAATTGGATTTAAGGTAAATTAAAAAGTAAGCAAATCTGCTAAGTCCGGAAGGCCTTTTAAACATCTATTACCCTTTAAAACAATTAGGCACCCGTCAATTAGCAGTATAATTTTAAATGCTAGTAAAACTAATGAAACAAAATGTAATCGAAACATTGCACAAAAATATTCGCAATCACAAATTCCAATTTCAAAAATTGCAGTTAAAACTATTATACTAATTCTAAACGGCTTAGCTAACTGGATACGGCGGGCGGCGGCAGGCGTCGGGCGGTGCGTTCATTTATATTTTTTTCCGGCGTCCGCGAGCGGCAACAAATTGAAATTCATTAGTACGCCGCGGCTCCATCGGCGCGGGCGTTAAGGAAAATTAACGAGGCATATATGAGTTAACACCAGTGCGATGTGCGGCCACGAGCCGAGTGGCCAGCGAGACGAGGGTCGATCGATAGCAAGTTAGCAAGCAATCCGCGACACTTTTTTTTTAAAACCGAAAATACGCATGGCATTGACATTTCACACATACATACTGGCCAGTAATATGATTAATTATTTACTTTTTTTTTTAATATGAACTTGGCTTCATATTGTCGGCCTGCCTTTATTATTATTTTTGCTACCATTAAAACAAGTGAATGCGGAGCGAAATATTGACGGTTACAAAATATTTTACGCGATAAAGTATTCAACTAAGTAACATCTTAATACATTGTAATTTAAGTCGGACATATTTTTTAACTGATTTTAACCTCAGACAATTGTCGCACCGAGTTCAATTGGCAAGGAACGTAATAAATTAATTGGGGATTGCGTTCGTCTTCTCAATTGTGAGGATTATGTTAGTTACGCATGTCTTGTTAGAAGCAATTGTGGTGAACACTCGTCTGACAATCTGGTTACACTTGTCTAGTATTTACAGTGAGACATTAAAGACTACTTTCATAGCTTTGAAATGTACCCATAACACGCATTCACTCTTTTTTTTACGTATGCTAGATTTTGTTTCTAACTGAACCATAACGTACTGAACGAATGACAAAATACTAAATGTACTCGAGATGTTTTTTTAATCTGTATATTTGACTGAGCCGTGCTCATTGATATGTATGTGTATAATTGACTCGGTGATAAGTAAACAGATAACAAAAAATAAAAATAGTAGTCCGAAGTAACATTATTATAATTAATTTAAATTATCTAAAAAGAAACGTGTCTGCGGAATATAGGTACACAGTTCTTTTAAAAGGAATTTATTAGTGTAAGTTGAAAAATGTCTGAAACCACTCAATTCTGGAATACCCGCAGCGGTGTTAGCGGCCGCGTGAACCTCATTCGAATTCGCGGCCTCACCTGGCAATAAATTGAATAATGTCGGAGGCGTGAAGTTATGGAAATACAGAGAAATGTGTGGCCTCTACTTTTATGCAACTTTACATATCTCTCTATGTGTAGAGAAGGAATTGTATTATTAACATGACATGACAAGCTTACTATTTGTCCCCACCGATGGGCGAGGAGCCCACCCATGGGTGACTAGGCCATAGTCAACCACGCCGGCCCAGTATGGGTTGGTCGACTTCATACATATCTTTGAATTTCTTCGCCGATATGTGCAGGTTGTATCACGATGTTTTCCATCACCGTAAGATTATTGTATTCTTGATAGTTGACAATTAATATTATTTATACTAAGTAGGAGTATAGGTACTTTTAAATTGTAAGTTGTGAGTTTTGTAGGTGATATAACTATTCCTAATATTACACCTTTTACATTAAAAAGTAATTTCATTTTGAGTTACAAAAATCTCTTCTTTCTATACCTATATCTTGTATCACAATCAGAATAAAAAATACTAGATATTTTGATTTTGAAATGCAACAATGTAAGCAGACATTGTTATTGTACACCCATTATATCTTAAATTAGCATATTTTACTAGTAAAACAAATTCTAAACCGACGAAAGCTATTACAACCTTAAAAAGCACCGTTACGGATTTTTTTATGTGCGTAATATTCAAGTTGCACAATATTTACATATCTAACTGTAAACTACGGCGAAAGCTTTTGTTAATTGCCGTAAAAAATGCTTTACTTTTGGGCTCTACTTTTTACCGATTTTGGAGCAATAGTTTTATGCCGTCGGATGCTTTTACCTAAGCAAATAAAGATATTTTTATATTGCTCTAACATTTCGCAGTTAAAAGAAACAAAACCGTTACTCGATGCAAAAAAGTGGTTTACAACTTTCGCTCTACGTTAAATTACTTATTATTACCAGTCCAAATAACTGAAAAATACTTAGAAATTGAAGCAATGTCGATTTTGCATCTGTGGTATATAATTTTATTTTGGGTAATCGCATATAATGATACCGTCAATATTAATCAGTCCAATACCAACCGCCGTTTGATTCTTCGTTTGACACTTCCCAGACATTACAGCACCTTGTTTATGGCTTCTACTTTAGATATCCAAGTGTAAAATGTACCTATATGACTGCATCAGTGTTCGATCGAATGATTTTCAATAATCAATTAAGCCCAAGAATTTGTGAGTACACACTAGGAGGTTACAAGACGGCGGCCGGCTCTCCCTAGTCCCTCGTAAATCATAACAAACATCTTACCCCTAACCCTTTGGTTACGGCCAGTGTCGCCCAAGTGTCGTTAATTGGCGACCGGCCGGGGAAATTGGTCCGCTGTGCTTGCTTCCGTGAGTTAATGACTAGCGGCCCAGTGGATGGACGCTAAAACCCATTTAGGAGTGTGCAATTTGTGTATGCAACGAGGGTTAGCCGACTCGATTCGGTTTGTCTTACGTATCTGTAGATATGTGTGTAAGTCGCTCATTTAAGGCGAAGTTGTATATTTAATATGACTTAAATATATTTTTTTAAATACAAGTTATTAAAACACAAAGCAATTTTAGAATAAAAGTCAATTTGTAGAACAGGTAGAAATTTCTTATAAACTATAGCAACAGTAGCTTTCTTCCAGGCAACAAAGTTTTACGATATTGCTCTAACCTATTAAACAGAACAATATTTTAGGTTCGTTTTATACTTTTTTATTGCGGCCGCCTTTCATCGCGCCGACTTGAAAGAAGTTTTCTATTGTCCACTTTCTTCCCAACATTTCGTTCTACAAACTTAATGTTATTGAATAAAAACATTTCTCGGTTTACCGTAAGCTCTACAGATGTTTTATGACTTATCGAGTCCGAATAAATTTGTGTAATAAAGCGGAGGAACGCAAATTAAGCTTCCTCGAGTTTTCTTCAGTACCTATTTATTCGTTTCATTAAGGGGTCGAAAAATATTTCGTAGGGATTTTATTTTTTCTCTTGATTCGGTTCGGACGGAAGGAATGGAATAAATATTAATAATAAAGGAGGGTTTGCCTTCCAAATTACGCAGCGAAGGCGTAGCGTGTTGACGACTCCTAATTTGACGTAATTTGCATAGATTATGCCGGTTCGCTGAGTGCCAATCTTTTTAAGTGGCTTCCTCTACTCATCTTGTGTTCCCGTGGCCTTATAAGGATTTATTATTTTTAAAAGCGGTCCGGGAAAACATTTCAAAGCCTTGAAGTTGGTAGAAAAAATTGTAAGTATTTTCTTGCATTGCGTTTAAAATAAGCTAAAAAAACACTGAGTAGTGTTATGATTAGTTTTGGTTATCGTGTTATTAAAAGGATCTACAGTCAAAGCTGGATAAACGAGACCTGGATAAGAGAGAAACCTCAGTAAGCGAGATAAACGGATTAGAGAAAAACCTCTATAAACGAGACAAATATCGCGGTCCCTTAGACTTTTACTGATCCAGGTTCGACTGTATTTAGAACTTCTTGAATTAGTACAAAACGTAGACCATTGAATTAGTTATTGTTGGATGTAATAGTATATATGTTCAAATTGAAACTGGACTGGCGACCCCTCATTGTAAGCCAACATTATCTCTTGTTATGTTCAGATATACCAACGTTTCGGGGGTCGGGGGCGCGTAAATCAAATTTATAGCCTTTTTATACAGGCATTAAAATTTTTATCGTCGTGATTTCTTTCTGTGCCATTGTCCAGTCGAGCCTTGTCACCCCCCTTCAATGTCGAGTGCCGAAGAGCAGGGTTTAATCGAATGCAATATGTATAAAATATTATACATATGATTTTTGACGTAAATAATATTATATCCCGTTGTTGACTCGTGTTACAGGAATCGTGAGTGTTAAGGATAAACCAATCGTTCACCTTTCTTTATCCTTTTTAGCCAATATCAACCTATATCAGTATCGCTTGTATGTTACTATATACTCTACTAATTGGATCACAGTACTCAATTAACCTCGTTGCGAGAATACGGGTATTATGGACACAGCACGGAGCAATATTTTGCAGGCCCACTTTAGCATACATTCCCCTACACGGGCATTAGAAGTGGATCCATTTAGAGTTTATTTTTTTTCACCGTCCGATACGCCGGGGGCAAGGCAAACGGGGGTGTTAGCCGGGTCTTCCGCTGAAACGGCTGAAACAATAAAAGCAAGCGGCGCGCCGGCACGGTCTTATCGATATGTGTTGTCAGCGATGGCGCCGCGGGCAAAGGCCGCACTGAGCTTTAAGCCCTGATTTCACACGAAAAATGCTTGAAATATATACTGTTTTTATTAGAAATATACGGAAAGAAATAAATTAATTAATAAACAAAAATAATTCCAGGAATAACTGTGGCTTATTTATTTTACATATCTTACAAGTAGAAGTAATCGCCGACGCCGAAGTAGGACCCGAAAATCTATTTGAAATTCATTTGGGTTAATATGAGCGTCTTTATATAAAAAAGTTTGACTAGTTGTGGTAGTTATTAAAATTATTTGATACTACCATCGCAGTCCTAATAAAATCTTGTAAAAATACCCTTGTATTGTACATTTTTGAATGATCACCCCAAAAGCACGACTCAACTGTATCTTCGTTGCTTTCATTAAACGAATGCATTCTATACGTGTGTAATCACTCGCCCATTGAGTCGTTCTCAAACAAAATTTCAAATTCAAAATCTACTCAGTGAGGCTTGGCCGTCTGGCCACAGGTTTTTAATACGTCCAAATAGGAGGGCTGTGGAACACGTAATGCATGGACTCTCCCACCAAAAAGCGAATCATAAACTCGACGCCTGCGAGATGCGAATCAAAGCTCGACATAATGAGGAGTCTCTATTCAATGCCGGACGCGGATGTTACACATCTAGATAGGACTTGAAATATTTATTTTAGGCATGTAAGTAATTTTATTAATATTTTAACATTACAGTACGAAAAGTTCTAATTTTCCAAATAAAATATTAGTTTTAATTCTCTCTATTACTAGTTAAACTCGAATTGAAGGTAAGTCGTTGCGCCATTCTTTATATCCATAAATCAAACGGTAAATTCAATCAGATTGTCTTACCCTAAGACTTCATAATAATGTCACACAAAAAACGGCCTTAAGTCGAAGGAAAATCTCTGTTTTTTTGCGCGAACTCGGTCTAATATTTTTGTCAATTCTCGGTGTAAAATTATATGGATTATGTCCAGTCAAATGAATATTAATATTGCTTCATAGTCATTATAACGGTAGACATATCTAGTATGACGAGAGATATGTTTTGGTCTGGTTTGTTTGAGGAGCGCAGTGACCGCGGGGGCGCGGCGAGGCGGCGCGGAGAGCTGCAATCAGCTAACCAGATCAGTTCGGGTGCAAACACAATTGATAGCAGCTAGCCCCCACACACCGCCTTACAACCGACCCTTTACAATTTGTTTCTTTTTAATATCTACGTACTCTTGTATGTGCCATTAGAAGCAACTGTGGGATTCAATTTCTATGACATTTGTATTAATTCATATTCACCTCTCTTTCATTCCTATCAACGGAGATTCGTTGGTGATGGCGACACGCGTGTCAACTCCATCAACTCGTGTCTTTGACTCTTGATTTGTCATATTTGAATCGATTGTAACTCTCAAAAATTTTAGAGTCGGTCTAGAACAAAACTACAATATTATGAATTTTACGTAACCGGTTATGTTAGTTACTGGATGTTGTTCGAATTCAAAAATTGCAGGGGTTGACA
>QDHC01000296.1:733693-767168 GCA_013186455.1 Papilio dardanus tibullus | reverse complement strand
TTTACATTTATAATTTCTAAAACGGGTAATGTACACGAATGTTTATTAATAAATACATTTAACAATATTTACAATTTTACACTGCTTTGTGTAAAATGATGTTTACAATTATCAGTCATTTTCGAATTTATCTCTTTATAAATGCTATATTTACATTACGTATTTTCATTAAACTATCAAGAAAATATTATAAACTTTAATAATATTCGATTAATTATCTCTATTTCAAAAAGCTTTAACAATGTTCAATAACAATTTATCTATTTAATTACACTTTACCTATACAATAATGACTTCATAGATTTCAGAATTGAAATTAAACGCTCTAATCTCACTACATCTAACAATAAATATCTGATCTCTATTATTTACAAGCTCATTATTTATCACATTTCACAACGTCTCTGCTTGAGACTGAATATAATTAAATTGTCACTGAAATTTCAATATGGCCGCCACACTGATTTGTGTGAAGGTATCGCTCCATTACTGATTTTTGTTGATGTTGGACTAGTCGATAGAGCCCTTGTCGTCCTCGCTGACGGCGCCTTTAGGTCGTTCCGTAACCTAGGCCTATCGGAGACCGTGGAGTCGGCCGCTTGCACTTGTTTCATTTCCTGTAGCTCTACGTTCGCTGGCCTCGTCGGGTGGAAAGCTGACTTAACTACCTCAATAGGCTCCTCGTCTGATTCGTCAGAAATTGTCGCCTCGTGCGTCGAGTTGACTTCTGACTTTGAATCTGCTTTGGATCTCGGACTGGCGTTGACAATACTTCTAGGGCTGCCGCTTTGTCTGCTGCTCGTTGGGGACAAACGAGCGCTCGATGTATCCATAGACGAAATGCTTTGTAAATGTCTCAATGCTTCGTAAGGGTTGACACCATTCTTGAGAGCCAGCTCGGGCGGTAATGATTTTAAAGTCAGATCAGCAGGATGCGGCGCGAAAGGTAGTAGTCCATTCGGTGGTAAAAATGCACCAGGCGGGGGCAGGAGCCCCGCCGGCGGCAGGTTGGCCATCGCCGGCGGGAACGGGAACAGTTCGGAGCCTGGCAACGTAACGGGCGGCGTAGACATCGGAGCGGCACCTATGAAAAGAAAGAAATCGTTAGTATTCCGATTGATTTAAATTTCTAATACATAATAGAGCATGCTCTATGGTCGTCCTTCTGTTGCTAGATTTGCCAATATGAAGTAATATGAGCTACGAGCCCCCGGGGACGCTCGGAGCCCGCGGGCACTCCGTCAATTCCCTGAACGACGAGGGTGCATAATCGTACTAAGGATAATGTACAATCTGTAGGCGTTTAAAGGCTGCTTCGACGAAAGGGATGTTTTTTTAGTGCGATATCGGGAGGGTGAGGGTGCAATATTTATTTATCCGAATGCGACATAGTTCTTTGCAATCTAGACACGACATACCGCTGTAATTCAGCTCGATACATCTCCGTGCGGAGAGGAGGCGCATTACCAATGCGGGGCACGCGGCGAGGTGTCGCGTGCTGCCGCGGGGAGCGCGGGGCGTGCGGGACGCTAGGCAAGCTACAAAGCGCGCTGCGTCGCGATAAGAAACGCCGCTATCTCGACAGCGGGCGAACAAAGAGCTCGAAACGTGAAATTTTCATTAGCCGTACTCAAAAAGTTCTCGTTTGTGCGCGAGCTTTGATTCTCGAGAGCGTGTAAGAGAAGCTCGCGTACATAAAAAGGACACGACGGAGGCGCAGATTGGGCCACAAAGAGCTCGGAGGTGGTGCAACGTACGTGTTTTGCACTTTTTATATTTGCAGCAGTGGCAGTGGTGTGCAGACCACTTTAAAAGGCATCGGGGTGGGAGGGGCCGTAACTAGGGGGTAATTTTGTGAGGCGGGGGCCAATATCGGCGTCGCGCCTGATTGAGGTGATCCCGATCGTTGAATTTGACTCCGCTTTTCTTTCCATATTATTTGGAATCAGTATAAATTTTGAATTTTTTAAATTTTCATAAATTTTTTAGTTTCGTTTATCTCGGCTAGTATTTGGTAGTTTATTAAATGTTTTAAGTACTTATTCCAGAAAATTCTTATCGACGAGTATTAACATACGTATTATGATGAAAAAAGCGGTAGTTTCCTGTATATTTTAGTTTCGTAATAGCGCGGGGCAGATAATTAAAATTCGCAATTGGCAGGCGGATGTGCGAAAACGAGTCTGACGTAGGTTTAATAAAAGTCGGGGTAGGTGTTTGAGTACAGCGCTCCTCGCGTTTCAGGAACGGAAACAAAAAGTGGCCGCTGGCGCGGTCGCCTACATTGGAATAAAATTGACTCCACACTCTCTCGAACGTGAAGGCGTCGCTTTTTTAGCCGTTTTCTGTTAGCCCCCACGCCCCCTACGGCCCGGACGGACTTCGGCGGGCGGCCGCCTCGGTCGGGCCGTGCGTTGTTTTGCAATGCTCAAGAGCCGTTTCTTTTATTTGAGCAGCTTTGCGTTGTACGGCCTTGAGGGGCGGTGTGCTGCTACGAACATGTTTTCGAGTGTTGTTTGCTAAATCGAGAATTTTCAAATTAACGAATGCCAAATAATCCGTCGATTGGAAGTTTCTGTGGAACGGACACGGATAGTAAATATTTGAGATACGATCGCTGTGATGTTACAAGCGTTTTTGCAACCTTTAAGTAGAGATATTTTAACGAATAGAGGAGAAGTAGACAGCGTATCATCTACTCATCAATATTTATTTAGCAAATCTAATATTAATACAACATACCTTTTACAAGAGCAGCAGTTTGTTCCCTCATGGGCGGTCGGAAGTAGTCAGCCCAGGCGTAGTTGAGGTACGCAGCGTCGAACCAGCCCGGGTTCAGCAGGAACGGATTAAACGCGCCGGGGTGGCCGTAGCCGTAATCTGCAACAAGGAAAAATAAATTAAGTCATTGTTGTCAATGATTAAGCTTACTATCATTTCAACTTAGTAGAAAGAATCGTGGATGATGCTGAATTCGATAAGTTTTGAGCATAAGGATCATACGATTTCGGAGAATTCTTGCATTGCGGATTTTCTATTTTCCTATATTCCTTCTAATTCGGAGGGCTGTAAACTGAGTCGTACTTTGTTAGTGTAGTGGGCAGGTCTCGGCCACATCCGCAAGGCGCAATCACATCTCACAAAGGCCGGCAGTAAAGCAGGCGACATGCCCGCGCTGTTTACTCGCCGTCGACTATAACAGGGGGCCTGTATACAAAACGAGCCGGTTTACTGCTAGTTAGCCGGCTCCTCCGCGCCATACGTTTTTACGATCCCCTCCGACGTCACACCGCCTTTCGCCTTTCGGCCTGGCGAAACGAATTTTTATTTGTTTAATCGATAGCTACTGAAGACGCCACTGCTGCTCTATTCTCGTTTTATGACGTCTTCGTCCAGTTTCACGTCTCGAGTCAGGTGTGTATCGATTTTTTTTTTATGACGGAATCGATTTTTAACGAGCACTTACATTCGCTTTGTCCTAAACTCGGTGGCTCTCTGTGTGAAGTATTATAGTTGCGCAAGATGTTTTAGATGGCCTAAATCGGTGCTCTTTAACGATACTGATGTTAGATTGTTAATCAGGTGTTGTTGATGTTTTTATTGGACAATGAGAATGTTTATTGAGCACTTTATTTTCGTAAGCAGGCGGGAGATTAGCGAGTCTTGGGACCGGCTGCTGTTCGCATCGCGGCTGTTTTAAATTAAGAACTTGATGGATGGCCTCACGCTGTCACGCACTTCGAGGTGTTGTTACGTCAAACAATTATACGTTTTTAAATCTCTTTGATAGTATGCACTAGAGAATTATGCCACACGAGCAAATATTGCATGAAATGGTATAGATTTTGTTAATATGAAATGTAGGTTTTTGCTCAAAAGTCTAAAGTTAAGTCCTATGGGCAACTGCTGGCCCATTACGAGTATTTAAGTTCTATTTGTAATTCGGATATGCCGATGCTGTTAAATCCGATATTCAATTAATTTTCCCTTGTGGGGCTACTGTTATTGTTGTAACGGGTGCGTTTCTAAACGATATCCCCGCAATCGTTTAGGGCACGAATATCGAACAATAAGTTGTGAGTATTTCCGTTAATTTCATAGGGTCGAGTTTCGATTAACGATTTGAGAAATGTGACATGTGTAACTAAGCTTTTAATAGATACTAAACTAAAGAGAAGGATGTTGAAAATGATTGTCATAATTTGGTATGACTTCTTTACACATAAAAGAAAAAAACTTAACTATTTCGTAGTTTTTCGAAGCTTTAGTCTTATGCATATTTTGGGGTTTGGAAGAATTTACATGATTGTTTGAAGTACTAAAAGAAAGAGTGAGCCGCGTCCCAATGGCGACGTATTCGACCGGTCGTCCCCACAATAAACACACGAACGATCAGACGCAAGTGTCAAAATATGCATTAAATAACTGAAATGAGATGTAAGCGGCTGTCACTCGTAAATAACACGCCGGAGACGGCCCCGGCGTTGAATAAATTATTGAATCAGAATAACGGCTTCATAATTCTCGACCGAAGCGGTATGCTATAAACATGTTCTTCATGATTTTTATAGACGTAAGATGCTTTTGTAACCATACGGCTTTTTGGCCTTACGTCGGACAAAAACAGAGATTTTGTTCCAACGTAAGGCCTTTATTTTACGTGACATCGGTCTAATGAAGCCTTAAGGTTAAAGAATTGGAATTTGTGTAATATCTTTCATATGATACACTGAAAGTAAGTGAAAATTCACATTGTTGAACAGAAAATTATCTTAATTTGTACTCAAAGACGTGGTACTAATCCTAAAATAAATGAAGGACTAAGGAGCAGGGGTTACAAAGGAGTAATTCCTTCGAATTAACTCGTTTGCCAGTTACGAGGGTCACTGCGTATGTGGTGTATTACCAGTATAGATATAAAATCCATATTTTAGTGTTGACGGGGTGAGGGCGGCGGAGATCAAACGACTTTACGACGCTAGCCGGCGGCGGCGCTGTTTACATCTGTTGCGCGACCGTGGCCGCACCGCCGCACCACAGAACTTGCTAACCGCCGTGACTGCTGTGGTGCGTTGTTGTTACTCTACTTTAGTCTAAACAACGGACCTTACTACTGATAAAATTACTGTCAAACTGCACTCGCTTTGAGTAGGTAGCTATATTTTCTAAAAACTAAAGAAAGGAATTGCAAACACTATTTTGATATGACATATGACTTCATTGGTACAAAATTCTATTGATTGTCTTGAGGGTATTTTTCAAAAATATTTTAGGGATGTTTTTAAGTATTTCATACTTCTTTTTAATATTATAATATCCGAGGTCGTTGGTATTTTATTCTACGTAGATATATCTTGACTTGTACTGACATTTTTTGTAATTTTCAAACGCCATTCAAATATTTAAGGGCCGTTTTACATGTTAAGTCCATGATTAAACTCCGAATTCTACGGCGATCTTGTTTAATTTTGTCGCCACTTAAATTTGATTGGCGTCAGAGCATTCGGGGGTTAGGCTCTTAAACGCAGGAATGATATTTCTAGGGCGTTTCTTGGTTGACAAATTGTTAGTTCATTTGTGAGATTAATGGGCGTAGACGACATGTGTCCATCTCGGGACACGCGGCGTCTGCATAAGATTTATGTCTGAGGCTCGCTGCATACGGTGCAGTTTGCAGGTTACGAAGAATAAAACGGTGCTTATCGATTAACTTATTTTTATGTTTTAGGTTGTTGACGTTGAGTTCCACCCATGTCGGGCTCCATTTTCCGCAATTCCACGACTACGTTTTTGGTTACTTTAGTTAGATATTTCTCTTAAGCCCTGTTCGCATCAAGATAGTATTCTAGTCGAGTAAGTAATAAGTATCCGAATCGGATTTACTAATCTACTCCACTAAAACATGTTCGGTAACGTTTACTTACTAAATTAATTGCTAATCGACTAAAATACTATCCTGGCGTAAAAGGCTTTAGATACGTAATTTTATACAGAAAGTTTACAAGGACTGTAAATTAAGAATTTATATCTTTAAGTAAGTAATTAATTAAGGCAACGATTTGCTAAAGCACTGATTGTCGTGCTTTGATTGGCGATGTTTTCCATATGCAACATAAGTGTGTCTCCGGCCTTACAATGACGTGTACGCGCGCTGCTAAGTCAAGTTTTATTCTCAACATTAATTAGTGCGCCGCTATACCGCCATTAGGCGCGCCGATTGATCGCCACATTAACCGGGAACCTTTGATGTTTATCGCCCGAGGATGTTAGTTTTTCCGCATACTGTCTTTTTATTATTGGCCGAAGTTTGGGCGCAACGGTTTGTTTATACAGACGGCCCCTGTGAACGTTGTTGCAACCGAAATAGATATGTGGTGTCAAAATATTATGAATCCCGTACGATTTCTCGATCGTTACACGATGTTTGATTAACATTTTTGTTACGATAGTTTTTTGTTTTTTATTTGTACTTTTATGACGGACTATTTTTGTTATTGCAAGTTTATTAGAATAATTTTAGATTACAATTAAATAAGATATTTCGATACATCAAAAGAAACATTTTAGCAACCTGTAATAAGTTGACAGAGGTGACGAAGGTTAAGTTGGAACGTTAAGTTTTTGATATGTAAAAATCTAAAAGTTTGAGCTTTCGCCACCATTTACAACCTGCTCATTTTCGAATTATTTTACTTAGCAATAAAAGATAAGTAAAATGTTATTAAAATAAAAATATTAATTCAATCAACGCTATCCTAATTGAAGATTGTACGTCATCTGCATCTTTACATGTTAAGACAATCTAATAGATTAACATGATCGTTTAAAACATCCGTAAACAAAAATAACCATTTATAAGGCCGACGTCAAAACACATTACTTTAAGTTGCCAGTCTCATAAAGGCGGGAAACAATCGGTAACTATTTTCGGAGGGAGCCGTCCTCCAACAACAATAACTCGTTCGTCTTGCTCAGAGATAAAACGGAGTACAATTAATGTCTTCGTGATTGAGTGATTCGTCGGTACTGAACACGTGTTGTGACACGAGAATAGTGTTTCATGTATAGTCGAAGGTAGGTCGTCGGGACCAAAGAATGACTCTTGCTTATAAAGGTTTCTCCCTTTTTAAGGTCGACTGTAACTGTTTACAATGAAAGTATATTGTGAATACAAACAATTTATTCAAAAATTGAAGATTCTTTGAGTTTTGGGGTTCATTTTGAACGGTTACCTTATGAACCACTTTAAATCGTTTCAAGATTTTTCTCGGATTTAGATTATCGCAATAGATATTGTGTTACTGATGATTTGTAACCAATTTTAATCTATTTTTTAACATACAAAATTGAAATTCTCAGTCCATCAAATCAAACTTCATTGTAAGAAATTAAATCAGTTTCATTAAAGGGTAAATTAATGCAATAAAGCTTAAATAATTTTTCGTAGCACTTGCTACGAAGGTGGATTTAGCACGTTGTGAGTAAAACATTTATATACGTTGTATACAAGCTTATACATCTATCAAGGAATTGATGTCAAAGATATACGAAACTATCAAATCAACTCCGTGAACAACATTCCATTTAAAACGCAAACTTCTGGCGCCAGCAAATCCAAATGTTCCGTATCAATCGAAGTGCCTACGTCTGTTTTATTGTAGTTTGACGACACGTCGTTTCACTCACATCTTTTGATTTGTTTTTTTATTCGTACGATTCGAAAATAAAATGGCTCCGAATGCGGTTAACAGTCGGCGCCGCAAAATTGGCCTCGGCGCTGTGGACTGGCGGTTAGCCAGCGCGCGCGCATTACATGAGAACGCGACAATGATTCAAAAAATATATTATACTAACTCGTATCTATGATATATTTTTTTTGTTCTGTAGTCGACTCTTTATTGTTATGTAAGTTATAAATTCTCGAAGCTTTAACGTTTGTTGTAGTCTACAAATTATAGTAGGTATATTTTTCTTTTCGTAGCGCTCGTCATAGTTTTAAAAAATAATGATTACCGTGCTACACTATTGACTATTTAAAAAGTCATTTAATTTTAATATCGTACTGTAATTAAAAAGTGTAATAATAAGATAGATTTAAAACAACTTACTTTGTTTAGTTCTGGGTTCTCGCGGCCCATCGACGGTGACTTTGATGGCTTTGCAGTAGGTCGCTACCTGACTAGGGAAGGAGCTGATGGTGATAGTCAGTGTGAAGGACTTCCCTCGGCCGCTGCGACCCACGAATCTCAAGTCGTTGAATTTAGCCACTTGATTCTTCATGACTGCGGTGCAGTTCCTTAGCTCAGCCATGACATTCTCGTCGTTACCGGCCTTGATGGTGACCAGGGTACCATCTTGCACATCGTCGAGCGCGACCACCTTGAAGGCGACCGGCAACGACTTGTTGGAGCGCCAGTGGCCGGGCAGCGAGGAGCACAGCACGGCGGGTGAGCCGGTCTGCACCAGCTCGCCGTGGCTCTGCCGGTAGTACTCGTGGATGTGCGAGTACACGTCGGCCATGCTGAGGGCGGGAGGGCTTACGTGCGGGAGGTGCATCGACTCCAGCGCCGGTCGCGAACCTCGAACACGCCACTGAGTTAGTCACGCCACACAAACACGAATCGCCGAAAAGTTTGTAACGCGCGAACAAATTTCAAAGTAGGAGCGGAGCGCGCGCGGCGCCGCGGGAAGTTGCGAGAAGTATGAGCGCGAGACGGAGCGAACGCCACTTGTTGGCCGCGGACAAGACGCCGGGCGGGGAAAGTAAGCGGGCGCGCGAGACCGCAGGCCGAAGACGCACGACTGGCACCGATGCGGCGACGGCGACGGCGAGGGACGCGTGCTCGCGGGGACCCGGTTTCGACTGATGACTGCGATACGACGCGACTTTTTCCGATGGTCAATATTTTGCGTTCGCGCGGTCGCCGCCCCCACCCGGGTGGCGGCCCCTGCGTCTCGTAAAAAGCGGGAAGGAGACGAAGGGAACGGGCGGCGGGAACGAGCGGGACGGTCGCGGTCGGTCTCTGCGTTTTTATAAAAATGCTCGAGGGAGCGGGACGCCTCTCGGCGTCGTCGACGAGCGCGACAGGGACAGCCGAATTTTTTTGAACCGCCGCGGTGACGTATCGCGAGGCGGCGATAATTAGGCCACGGGGCGGCGGGAAACCGCGGCCGGCGCGGAAACCTATCGACGGGCTCATCAAAAATTATGATTTTCGAGTCCGAGGCGGCGGAGGCTCGCGGGGGCACCTCACATCGGCAGGCACGCGAGGAATTCTGATCGACGAGTTTTCCAAAGACCATAATTAATCGTTGGAAATTTCGAAAGCAAATTTTTCATTGTATTGTTCTGAACGTTTTTTGGCACTGATACTTTAATTCACGTCGGTTCAACTCAGTTAAGCATCGATGTAATATTTCAATACCTTCATTACACAGAAAATTTCAAAATTTCCCTACAAATAACTGTACCATAGCGTATACACAGATTATGTTGAGTAAAAAATAATAACCGATAATAACAATGAGTAAGCTCCAATAAAGCTAGTGTGGAGGTGTAGGCTTCGCTTGCGGCGTGCGGTGTTCGGTGTCCGGCGTGCGGTGTGCGGCGTGTAGCGTGCGGTGTGCGGCGGGCGGTGTGCGAGCGAGAGCACGGAGGCGGGTCGGGGGCGGTCCGGGAAACTTGGCACTACTTGGGCACACTTTCCCGCGCTTTCACCCTTCTTAAGATACTTTTAAGTTGCAAATAAGTAAACAATACATGATCACAACACGTGGTATAGCTTTATATTATAGTATTTTACGGAGAAATTACTACTTAACTATAAACTTCGCATTGAAAACTAAAAGTTTTTTATACCACGGAAGAAGTCGCGGGCAACAACTAGTCTTGGATGAAGAACTGATTCGATTGATAAATTAATTTTCACAACTTGTTATCTGTTGAATGTTTTTATCACTTTGGTTCTTTAAATTCTTACTTTTTTAATACAATTAAACTTAAATTCTAAAATTTAACAATACTAGGAATTGTTTGGTTAATAAATTCCAGTAATTCGACACATATTTTAACTCGAAAATAATAAAATTATAAAACCACAATAAGGTCATAGGACTAATAAAACAATTTCTAAGTTTAACAAATAGGTAGCGGATACCTAACCAACAAATCTTTACCCAAATCTCATTGTTTTAAAGTCGGCAACTTTTATGTTACCTACTTTAAAGCTTTACCGCCTTTAGGCTTTGTCGGTAATTGCTTTATTACTTTGAAGATAACGCCGACGACATAAAATAAATACTTTTACAACACTATTTGCGAATAGCGAATTTTTACCCCAGGGGTTATAAAATTGGTTGTTGCAAATTGGTTTTAATTATTGCTAATTTTGGTTAAGCACATTTTGGTAAGTTGGTTTATAACCCGACGCGAAAATAACGCGTAAAATAATAAGTTATCTATACTCTATACTAATAGTATAAAAAGGTTTTTTTTTAATTTTTGTATGTACTGAAATAACTCAAGAACTACTGGGCAGATTTCAAAAATTCTTTCATTGTTAGAAAGGTACATTATCTCCGAGTAACATAGGCTACATTTTTCAATTCCACGCGAACGAAGTCGCGAATAACAGCTAGTAACTTATAATCATTATTCGATCTCAGTTTATGATAGCGATTCAATATGGCTTAATTTTTGGAAAATAATATGTAATAAAAAAACTAACCGGTCTCCTGTTTGAAAGTTCTTGAAGTACCAATATTTAGTGTAGAAAAAAATATAAAGGTAGAGCAATTAAAGAATATTTGGTTCAGCCTCGGATTATGTAAAGATATTAGAACTTTGTTCGTATTTTGACTATGCGTAGAGAACATAGTAGTAAAATTAAATGGGGAGTATAATTATATGTTAAGAAATAGCTATCTATACAGTTTAGTTTACTAAGGGTGGTTTTATGTTGCGCACCATAGTATTTTTATTTTTTTTATTTATTATTTACACTTAAATATATGGTATAAATAAGTGATGCACCACTGGTCGCTTAACAATCACTTAAAGAAGTTGAATATACTTTTCTTTTTTAATTTTATTTTATTTATGTGTCAGTAAAGAGAGCGTTTTTAACACTAGAAAGAATAACTTTGCAATACTTGGGCTTATTAAGTAAACGCTCCAGTACGACGCTGTCCAAGACGTTGAGCAGCTGCGGTAGAAGATACTGCCAGTGTAGCTTACAATAGTTATTTGGAGTGAAGTATGAAATGTGTAATTAATCACCTATGATTGTCTACGAATAAATTCATAAATTATCATACAACTACAATGCCTAGCACTTCAGTTAAGTAATATTTCTTTTGATCTTGAACTATATAATTTGTAAAAAAAATAAAGCAAATGATCCAAAGAGAGATAAGGGATGATCAGAACTGCAGAAAAAAAGCCAAGATGATAATAAAAATTAGAAAGTTCAAGCCCGGCTTGATGATGCCGGAGCCCGAAGCAGACAAACAGTCAAAGCAACTCAATTACGACAATAAAAATAATATTGTCAGTAAACATGAGCGCTTTGATGCTGGGACCGACAGCTACCGAGCGGTTTTGTGCAACCCTCGCCGTGAAATGCTGAGCTGCAACAATGCGCCTGCGCACAATACGACGTACACTTCCAAAGATATTCCTTTATTTTGGCCCAAACATTGGCATTGGAGCATTGTGAGCCCTTTTGTTGGCTATTTACCGACTTTTGGGTTGTTACACTGAAGGGGATGCAGAAAGCCGCCCGGTAATGTAACGAAAAAAATGCCGGATTCTAACCTTGAATAGATTCATTGACGTGGCTGAGATGACTTAATTTTGTTTCTCGTTATTCCCGCGTTAGAAGCAGAAGAGTTTTTTTGTACTTGTAAGAATAATAATTAAACGTAGATGCGTTTCCAAGTTTAAAGGAAATTGCGGTAAAGGATTTAATCTTGCAACAATTGTTCTAGTTATAAGAGCGATTATCTAATTAAGTTCCAGTTTTGTAAAAGATAACTTAGCATTTTTTAAGGATCTATTATCCTAGGGCTTTATTAGACCGATGTCACGCTAAAAACGGCCATATGCCGAAGCAAAATCTCAGTTTTGTCGCGAATCCGGTCTGATGGAGCCCTAGGGTTAGGCATTAATTATAAAATTAATAGAACCAACGCAATTATCATAGTTCTTGTTTAATTTTAAACAAATATTTTTAATTGATATAACAAAGCAATAAAATATATTTAGGTATCGTAACATATAGACCGCTCGCTGGCCGCCATGTGGCCTGTGCGGTGCCGACAAATTGTCGACCGGAAACGCGAGTATCCCTCCCCGCGCACCGCGCACCGCACCCCGCCGGCTGGCACTATGTAAAACGTTTACAATCAAAAATTACCTCAATTACACTCAAATAGAGGTGTTACAAATGTCATGTTAAATGTATAGGTTGAGTTAGTGTTAAGTTACTTATTCCAGAGACAATCCTAAATATAAACAAAGGATACACTTCGAATACGTGAAAAGTTCTAAATTATAAAGTAATAAGCATATTATTTTTATTTATAGCATAGCTATCCAATTAGAAAAAATAGTAACGAAATTTTAAAATAAATAGACGAAGGAGGCATAGAGAATGATCTTGCTAAGACGTAGAGTCGATTTGATACCTAAGTTGTAAGCAAGTTAAAAATGTAGTTCTTTGAAGTTTTTAAAACTTTTAGAAGGAAAAAATGCTCTATGTATCTATGTAAGATTTTTTATTAAAAGAATATGCTTACGTCTTTAGGCTGTCTCATACACTTACGGAAATACGTTACAATCGATGATGCGTGATATAAACACATTGAATACATGAATCGGTTCCCGCTGTTCTTTACGCCACTCGAAACTCAATGTTTTTAAATGTTGGCCCGACACAAAACGGGTGAAGTGCCCCATACAGAAGTTGGCAAGAGGTAAAGATCGTATGTAACTTAGTAATTGGTCACTTGAATTTAAGGGAACCTTTCCGGTTAGACCGTAGAGTTATGAATGTTTAGATATCCAACAAAATATTTATTAAATTAATTTTATTTATACTCTTAAATTCTTGAATAAATTGTGTAATGTAAACATATGCACATCATTATTGTTATACTTTTATTTAATTTACTAAAGATGAACAAATAATTAGAGCTTTACTACTACTTTTCTATTCAATGTAAGATCAGATGGGGCACTAAATTATTAAACTTAAAATAATTAATTTTACATCAAAAATATCAATACGACTATAGTCATTACTAGCTCAAAACTATGAAAAAAGAATATCTAAAAGAAAACAAGATTATTTCACAAAGAATTAAGTAAACATTTTTGTTAACGTCAAGTCTAACACATTATTAGGTCTATACCCATTCGGCCTCGAGCGGTAAGTATTGTGCAAATACAGTAAATCCGGTAAGCGCCCGCGGCACCGCGTATTAAATGTTTCATACGCGTATTACAGGTGAAGTGGCTCACTATTGTGTAACAGGAAGTGAATTTTACTCTTATTGTGCGCTCATAGTTTGCTTCCAAATTGTATTTTACTGAACAACGTACAGCTTAGAGGATTATGTAATGTTAGGATGTTTTAAGTACAAGGAAGTAAAAGTGGATTAAAAACACATGAATAACCAAGAGGAAAGCATTATGAATGATCATTTATTAACAGTTCTAGGACTCTTCGTTTGTTTTTTCGTCAGTCGTTTATTTGATTTTTCTTATATGTAGGTAGTATCACTAACCTATAGAATCTTATGAATAATAAAAAAATAAAGTTCGGACATCGATGACATGTTGGAAAAAAAGACGGAAAAAATGCATAAATCAAAATAATCGCGAGCGGCGCTGTATGTGTGAAATTCTACACGAGACTCACGAGGGGGTGAGTGGGTGAGTATGGGACTCATTACCGGCACGTGACACGGCCGGCCGCGCCCTCCGCGCCCTCCGCGCCCTCCGCGCCCTCCGCGCTACATTTCCCCAATGAGTTATTGAGTGCTGCGACGCTTCATGTGTTAAAACTTCTACATTAATATCGGACGTGGACCTTTGGTTCAGTTGGACACTCACCGGACGGAACGTTTGACTCTTGTGGTGGAGTTAGTCAGTTTTTATTTTAGCAAAGCGTTCAAGCTACAAGGTTTAGGTCATGGTAGAGCACAACATTACAATGTTCATCATTATTCTTTTGAGGTTTCCAATTTGACAATTTGACCGATCCATCTTATACCACTTTAACCTCTTCCAAATTACTTTAAAGTGTATTTTTTCACCAAAATTCCACGCAATGTCATTGCATTTGATGGATGACGCAATACAAAACGTCAAATTACCCAGCGTACGCGGTGCCCGCGAGTATCCCATCGTTTGGCGAGTTGCCGCCGCACCGCTGTATTTTTCTAATTGAATCATGTGTGATTTATTATTGGTCTGATGATGTATCATTCTTTCAACGGCAGCCGCGCACCCCAACGGCTTGCGGCACAAATTATAGCTACAAATGTTCACAATCCTGCTTTTTAACTGTTCGCCCCATTTTACCCTTCGTAAGTACTGTTTTTTTTATTAAACATTGTAATCGATTTTTCGACAGCGTTATAACAATTTAGTAAAACGTTTGATAAAACGGTTAAAGTTTTTAGTGTTCTTTAAGCCTTAAAAGTTAAAGATTCATATTTTAAAATATTGTTTATGTGTACCTTTTTTGATTAAAACAATAGATAGGAAAGGTCCACACGTTAGTATATAGACATTGTTCTAACTTAGAGGAAGATAGGAATCATTGTGATATGTCAAACAAATGGATTCGCGTCCTCTGCTCGCTGTAGTGGTGCTGCGCCTTTGCAGAGTGTCATCAGCTAAGAGTGAGTTTCCACCCGCTGGGCACATTATGCACAACACTATTGTTGCTCCAGCTTATAGGTGTGAGTGTATACTGATGCCAAAATAGACGCGTGTTTTTGTTTTTGTGTATTCTATTGAAGAGTTCAATGATTACAATAAGGAGAGTACAATCACTTTTTAATTTGAACCAAACTAACCATTGGATCATCTTTAAGAAATGCGGTAATAAGGGTCATTAAGCGGGTGGAGAATATGTTCATTACCCTGTACTGTGACGTCATGCAATCAGTAAAGAACGTTCCTGACGTACGAGTACCTACTCGGTAAGACAATAAACTGAATATTTGTTTATTAAACAGCAGGCCACATTAAGGGCTGGCAGGAAAATAAATGGCAAGGTAGAGTCGAGCGGGTGGAGCGGGCGGCGTGGCGGTGCCGCTAGGGTTGTCACAATGCAGTCGCGCTTTCTGTGCCGCTGGGCGGTCACAGTGACGCGGGCGGCAGGCGCCTCAGCAGCGGCCCCGCGAGCTTTCAGCTCCCTCGCCTATGTCTAATGTGAACTTGAAAACTAGGGCTGCTAACTGAAGTCATTTGTTAATTACAAAAGTTTACAATATGATATTTCATCTTGGTTAAAAGTTTTTGGCATTCAATTTTCCGTAATTTATACCGCGACATTTTAATGTTTACCATTGTCATCACATTCAATGTCAGTCTATAAATTGTAAAATCTGCAAGTAGCGTAAAATAGAAAATTGCTCTCTCTGGCTAGAGAGTGTCATAAGCAATATCTTCTCAATGATACGATACTTTTAAAATATTCGGCTACAATCACATGACTAGTATCCGTTTTAATTCTTAGTGATGATAAGTTCTCTTTGCAATTTTTTTTAATATAAAATTTAGCAAATATGCAGTGAAAGCCCTATAGTAATGTGGGCATGCGAGCCGCGACTCCCCGCCGCGTCATTGTGTGTTCACGCCGAGCCGCGCCGCGTCATACGGCGATGCCTTTCAATAAAATTTTTGTTTTGCACAGCCCTTAATTATCTTGATTAGGAATGTTGGACCTATTTACATGTCATGTTCTCATTGATTTTTAATTGAATGGAAATATCCCTCAGGTGTATTTTGGTACTTTAAAACACATTAATTATTTTTACATGTTAATAAATGGATATAGGTACTAATAGTTACATAATAATAGAGTAGGCGTAGACTTTTACTTCTCATAGTTATCCTCGTCTTATTCTTTGTAACTATAACGTTAGAAGATGGACTCCCGCAGAGTCCGAAACTAGTCGGTACCGTTACCGGAACAATATACGTGTGTTTTAGTCGCATTAATTAGTATAAGATAATGTCTCACGAAAGTTTTAACAATTTAATATAACGTTAGTTTTCTTTTCTTTCTACTATGAAGTCAATACCTTGAAAGTTTGCAACTAATTAGATTAGTTTGATTCTGTTCAACAGTTTGTTATGGTTACTTAAAGAAGGCTGATGAAGTTTACTTCCTTATAATCCTATGTCTAAAGTTTATACCAATTGCAGACAAAAATTGGATATTTTCGACCATTTAACAAAGCGAATACGAGTTATAGGAATGGATATTACATAAGTTTGTATAACGACACATAAAATTGGCGGCAATTGGTGTGTACCAGTGGCAATTATGTTTTAACCGTGGAATGGTAGAGTGGGAGGCAATGTGTCGTGACCGGGCGTCACGCGCCAGCGATCGTGGGCCGGTTATAGTTGCCACATAAGAACCTCTACCTACCCTTTATATAAGACATGAGTATGGGTAAACTATTGTAATTAAATCTGCTGAATCGATATTTAATTATAAAAAAAAAAGTTTATCGACTACATCACTTTTAGCAACATAATTGTGTTTCTCTTCTGCAATAGTTCTCACTGTGTCTTAGGAGAGAGGCCTTCTCTTATCTAGTAACACGTGACAAATTAAAAAACAATAAGAAAATATTAATATAAGTAATAAATAAATTAACCAATTCATAAAACATAATTTATTGTAAGATTCTATCTACTTATGTTATTCAACATCATTGTAGTTCATTTGATGATATTGCTAAAGTAAGGTAATTATCTAAGCACTTTTCTTGTAAAGTTATGAAAAACAAAAACTAGTACTTCTACAAGTAAACTATAAGCGTCAGCTGTAAAATATATTAGGACAGTCACACATCACGCACCGCCAATAAAAAGAGCTATAAAGACATAAACCGCGCATCTCCTGCGGCTAACCTAATGATGTCATTTACTTTGATACCTCTAAACAAATAAAATGTAAAAGCGCAGGAGGTCGATTATACACCTATCGGTGAATTACGACCGTAACAGGTGGATTTCCGTTTTTTTTCTAACTATTCTGTCAGCTGTTGTGTTTTGTTTAGGCAATTAACAACGTTTAATATTCAACCTGCTGTTCCTGGGTTCATTCATTAATTGTAGATGCATTTTTTATATAGTCTTAATAACTAATTAACGTTTATGCCAGCCCGTTACATAAACCCTGTTCACTTAAGTTATTATGTATTGACATGTCCCAAAAGGACAAAAGTCCCCATCATAATAAAAAGAAGATTAAGATTAGAAGATTTCACGCAAAATACGCGCTAGTCGTGGAGTTGCGGAAAATGGAGCCCATCATGTGTCGAAACCTTTAAAAGAAGATTAAAAAAACTTATTAAACGTAACGGTGATAATGACGTATACCCGGTTCGATTTTGATTCGAAGTGAATCGCTTCTGGAAACAAAATGAAATTGTTTTGCGAGTCAATGTATCGGATACAATACTGCCAAGTTAGGTATCAGTCAGTGTATCGGCAGCGGTGTGGCGGCTCGCCGACACCGCACCGCGCTCACACCGCATACACCAAGATACTGCGAGTAATACATTTATGTTAACATTTGTGCGCTTCTCAAAACGAGACATAAATATCTGAAAGTAATACTATAATATTTATCACAGAAATAAAGAATTTTGGGAGAAATTTGTGTCATAGAAGGTCAAGATGTTGGCACAAGAGAGGGATGGAAAGGACTCCACCAACAAGGTTGAAAATCCTACTTTAAAGAAGAAGAATATTTATAAGCTTTATTGTCATCAAACAATTAATTTAGAAATCATTACATATTTTTACTTTGTTTCCGTAACTCAGTAATAAGCAGAGTCTTATAATTGAATTATTATTGAAATTCTATATTGCTAAGTTTCCCGTTATTCTTAAATATTGAATGAAACGAGTTTGCTTAATCTATAAAAAATGAAACAAGTAAAATTGTGACTGTCTCTTCGACTATTTTCCTGCAAACTCAGCTCGCGATCCTATCAGCGGCGTCAATTGCCCGTGCCAAATGCCACTTCCTGCTCCCCCTGCACCCTCCCTCCCCGGTAAGGAAACAAACGTCTTATCTCCGAAGGAACATGAGACGTGATTGAATGTTTCCGTCGATGTCGGAGATAATCGTGATACGCCAGCTTCAGTATGGCGCGAGTAAACGACTGTGGGGTACACCAACTCGCAAGGGAATATTGTCTAAATCACATTGTTGACTGGATATTGCGGAAAAATATCGACTTTCAAAATAATTTCACAACTATCTATATCTATAATATAAAGAGAGAAACTTTGTATTTTTGTATGTATTGAAATAACTCAAAAAACTACTGAGTCGATTTCAAAATTTCCTTCACTGTTAGAAAGAAACATTATCCCCAAGTAACATTTTAACAGTGGTAGAGCCCGCTTTAAGATCTTCGCACGAATTGTCCGGCTCGCCCGGTGAAATACCACGACCACACAGAAGACAGGCGTCAAATGGAAGCAATTCCGTGTTTCGTCTGAAGAGTGTGGTGCCGGAGGACTAATTTTTAATCCGCTTTCCCTTCCTATCCTTTTCCTACAAGGAAATGATGGGAAGAGGAAGTGGATTTTCCGGGGGAGGGGACGCATAGGGAGAGGAATTATCCTCTTGCTGTGCGTCTCCTCCTCCGAAGATTAAGGGTAGGCAACGCATCTGCAAATGTAGATGTCTATGGGCAGCGGTCGCTTCGCTATTACAGCGAATTAAGGTGGCCGCTTGCTCGTTTGCCACTTTTTAATATAAAAAAAAAAAAACATAGGCTATATTATTTAATTCCACGCGGATGAAGTCGCGCCCGACAGCTAGTTACTTATAAATGTAAAAATAAATAAATCACCTTTCTTGTGAGTGTTGTGTACGCCTGTCATCTGTTTGCTTTTCTATTCTATTCTATTTTTATAGTTGTGTATTATATTGGTGTACCATATTAATAAAAAAAAAACACTCCAAACTCAAATAATACATATTGTATATTTTTCCCACCGTTTCCCTCCACACACAGCAAGTTTAGACTTGGTTGAATTGCAGTGTAGTGTTGTCTAAAATACTTCTTACGGCCCTATTGTCTAAAAATGTACAAGCATAATATTTATTAAGATATCTACTGAATATAAATGTACAGTTGGCCGGATATGATGCCGGTTCATTTAAAACAAAAACAAAATGTGTGTCAGTTTAAAGTGGGCAAGAAGCGATCGATTATCGTTTCACGGGTTAATTGCGATGCCTTCAA
This sequence comes from Papilio dardanus tibullus, assembly GCA_013186455.1. NCBI lineage: Eukaryota > Metazoa > Arthropoda > Insecta > Lepidoptera > Papilionidae > Papilio > Papilio dardanus. The sequence continues at coordinate 747,650 of QDHC01000296.1, read as the reverse complement.
ACAAAAAGTGTGCTCGCCGCCCTGCTGCCGCCTAATGACCCCATAAACTCTAAATTATACGCTCTGCTGGCTCGACCATCCGTTGTCTTTACGATATACTCGTACCTACGTATGCCGCGTGTTACCTTTAACCTTTACATCTCGAAGTAAGAAATAAATATTAAATAATTTGCTTGCTTACCTAAGGTGTATTGGCTGTGGTCTGTGTTGTCTATGGGTGTCTCGAGCATCACGCCATGTGTCAGTGTACCGCATCCTGTACAAAGTGACAAACGTCACTTTGTACAGGATGCGGTGCGCGTGTGGCATACGATTATATACTTGGTCTAGTGATGGTTGATCCATAATATACCCCAAGGACTGGAACGTTAAAATAACCAACTCGTAGAATCTTAGGTTAGTTGCATAGACTTCCGCAACTCCGCGACTAGCGTGTATTTTGCACGTAAAGAAACAATACTAAAATCCTTTATTCATGAATAATTAGTCCGCCTCTATTGTTCTTCAAAGCCTACTACAGACGCTCACTTTTAACTGCACATTTAAAACTGACGTGTGAAGGCAAAATTGAGAATTGTTCAGTTTGACAGTGCAATTCAAATTGACGTGTCTACGTCACTTTTATCTGTGCATTTAAAACTGAACGTCTGTAGCCGGCTTAGATGGAGTAAACAGTTTGGACATTTATCGATTTAGGTCGTCCCTAAAAACCCTAGACTAAGAAATAAAGAATATGAAATCTTGTTAAGAAAACTATTCAGTAACAAAATTACGAGGCAACTTTCTTTACATTATTGAATCCACACATGAAAGAAAACAAATGGCGCGCGGTAGAACTATCGCATATTGGAGGCGGTGGTCCGCCTCACAAAGTTCTTTTATCAGTGCTGATAAGAAATCCCCGTCTTGGGTTTAGACACGTAAGTCTATGGATACCTAGTTTGAGAATATGTAGCATCTTGGCATACGATTTTTTTTTGGTTTTGCCCAAATGTAGTCTCGTATTGCCGCTCCAACAAACATGCTCCTAGAATCATCTACTGAGATGGTTTTCAGTCTTTAGTTATATAGATAGTTGTAACCTAGACATTGATTAATTTATTACATGTTGATGTAAACATGAGTATTTGTATCTTAAGTGATTACTCATAACAACGTAAAGTTAAAGAACTTACTGTTAATATATGGTTTAGCGTTAGTAAGTATAACGAGAGTCGTCAGACGTCAGGCCGAGGCCGGCGAGGTGGCGCGCCACGACCGCTCCGCCCACATCGCTTTATGACTCTCCCACGAGATGGCTTCCCATTAAGCTACTTACATACTGTGCTTTAAACTTTTTTTAAACGCAATAAAATATATAAATGATAAATTTAGTTAAATTAACAGAAGATACCAAACTGTTATGACTGCAAAGCTTCGTTCTTAGTCAAATTAACAGAGAACATTATGAATTTATGACACAATGAGGACAAAATTTTAGCTTAAAACATATAAAAATTATATACCCTTAAAAATCTTTTGTTTTTACAGTTTTACTCATTATTTTCATTAATTACAACTATGTAATTTTACACATAATATAATAGACAATTGCAATAAACCCAATACACCTGAATAGTCCGCGCGGCTCCTGAGCGCTGACTTGTCTGGGAGGCCGTTTGGCCCATCCAAAACGTCTATTTGCTTATTTGGTATTACCATAGCCTCCTAGGCAATATATGTGAAAATCAAGCGTTTAAAAGTAAATAAAGTCCGCTATTTACATTCAAGCATTCTTAGCCGCGCGGAAAATTAAAGTGTCTGCGAGGCGGTTTGTCCCATCCAAAGTGTCTGCCTCTTGCATTAGATATTGTCATAGTCCCTTGAGCGTTACATGTGAAAATCAGCTATGTGAATTTAAGTAAACTTAAGTAATATTTACTCCAACTTTAGCGCGTGATTGCGCGAAACTGCCCAACTGGTCAGGATAACTAATGGCCATCCACTGATAGTACATACGAGTCCTATCTAATCATATATAAATTAAGTTTTTGAATTTAACGAAGTGTTTTTTGGATCCCGATCTAAATTATTTAAACCTAAGTACTTACTTATGTTACATATAGAACGTAAGAACTATTACGTATATCCTAGAAAATGTACATGAAACCTGCATAACAGACTATACGAGTTGCAGATATTTCAAACGAATGAGACAGAACTGGTCGTGGTTTGTGAAAAAAAAGGAAAAATAAAAAAAGCTCGTCTGAACATATCGTCCGTGAGACCGCGACTTTATAGAGGCGATAACGAAGCCTGCGTATATTGAAAAAAGGATACGTTCGCCAGAAACGATCGCCCGTTATCTGAGGTACTCACGCTCCCGAAACTTTTGTTGCGTTTGCCATTCTAGCGTTACGTAAAAATAAAGTGAATGATACTATATAAATAGTTTATGATCGTTTTCACCAACAATCCCTAAATTTTAGGTAACCCTTAACGCATGCTAAATGTCACCTAAGACTACTTTCGTTTTCATCAACAGTCAAGTGTCACTTTAAACCGCAATGGATCCGTTAGATTTAGGGAGACCCTTAAGCAAAAAGACACATATCTAAAACTTCTTTAGGGATTGGTTGGTGAAAACGGGTATTAGAGGACTAAACTAAGTTAGTCTTTCTTTGGTACTTATATTGAAAATTAGTAAAAAAAATACTCGATTTTTGGATATAACAATGCTTTTTAGTAGTCAGAAGGTACCTAATCTTTAAACACGTCAATGTTATGCTTAAACTTTTTGAATTGGTTTTATGTTGTATTCCCTTTATTGTAATATTTTTCGATACATTTCCGAATTCAAGTAAAATGCTAATAAGCCGTACATCCGTCCATAAAATGTTGTAAATGCCAGTCACCCTGGCACTTCGGTAGACAAATTTTTAATAAATGTTCGCACGACTGGACGTACAGTGTGTTGCATAACAGTGATACGCGTTAATCTGTCAGATGTATCAGTTTGACGAAGGTCAGGTCGGTATTGAGGGACGCGTGCCGGAACACGATCATTTACGCTTCTTTGTTTTCTTTTTTTACCCAAACTTATGTTTCTTTTCGGCCAGTATTGAAAAAAATAATGACGATGCTCCGGTGGCCAAGATTTGTAAAATCACATGTGATTATAAACGTATACAAAATAAAATAGAAAATAATCAAATCAATGTTTTATTCATACGAGTGTTGAAATATATAAATTAGTATCTATGGTTCTAAGATGTAATCAGGTAGTCCTAGTGCAATCATAATAATGTACAGTCGAACCAATGTCTAGATTATAGAGGTTTCTCTCTGTTCGTCTCAACGAACAAACATCAAGAATAAGGTTGCCCCTCGCCTTGCCCGCCCAGCAGAGCTGCCGTGTGCCAACAGTCATCCGCAAGCTGCTCACATAGTCGCCCGCCCGAAGGCTAACCAGAATGTTCGTCTCAACGAACAAACATCAAGAACAAGGTCCCCTCGCCTTGCCCGCCCCATCCAGCAGAGCTGCCGTGTGCCAACAGTCATCCGCAAGCTCCTCACATAGTAGCCCGCCCGAAGGCTAACCAGAATGTTCGTCTCAACGAACAAACATCAAGAACAAGGTCCCCTCGCTTGCCCGCCCCATCCAGCAGAGCTGCCGTGTGCCAACAGTCATCCGCAAGTGGCCCACACTCTCTAATCAGACTTATCGCTCATGAAGGCTTTCCGTCGGGACCAGATAATAATTCTCGCTTATCCAGGTTTGACTATATAATAATCACAGTTCACTCCGTACCAAGTAGCTTCATCTCGTGTATTTAGATGGTAATAAGTATGGTATGTATTTCGATATGTGTATTATAAAGCATTGCGTCTATAACTGACCATTTTTTGGCCGTCATTGTGCGAGGGTCGTATCAGTTTTCGTCGTGACATCTCAATGCGCCGCTCGCTTGTCAATTCGCAAATCTCGAGCAGATGTTTATTCAGCGCATTCATAAAAATTATCGCAACAACAAAATCTAAATCCGTACACCATAACTAATTATATCCACCGTGTAATGCCTCGCCTGAGAGCGCTTATTGTTGCAAACGTCGCTTTTGTTGCAACCCGTATTACTAACCTAGTTATTGGTGGAGAAAAAATATCTCCTTTTTGGGATATTAACGCTTTTTGAGTTCGAATGGTATTTATAATTTGTATTGTTTGGGTTGTATTACGCTATATTTAGTTTCGGAGGTTCGCCGTGTTGCGGGTGGTTTATACCTACACGGTGTATGCAACTTTTGATATTTTAAAGATTATTATTATTTAGCAAGAGCAAAGACAAATTTGAATTTTATAAGATGAATTTTATATTGCAGAAAATTTGGATGAAAATCATAAGTTGTCAAGAATAGAAGAGAATCAAAAGGTTATTAATTAACAGGCGTCAAAAAGAAGTGCTTTTTCGTTATTTTTTCAAAGTTATATGTGATTACCGAATTTTTCTCGTTTCCGAATAAAAATCAGGCGGCCAATTTGAAAACTATTAGACGCAAACAGTTCCCAAAGCTCTGACTTGGTCCGCGGTAGTTTCGGAGCGCAGCGGTGTATTGCAAAAGTTTGACGTGCTATCCTATCAACGTTCGAATATCGATTTACTTCGGCCCCGCTCTACTCGTCAACCTTTGTTTATTTTTGCAAAATCGGTACGGATGTAGGTTTTCGGGTTTGCGGTGTTTCACTGTTCAGTTTAGTTGTGCGCTCGTTGTTTGGATAAAAACGGCATGTCATTTTTAGCGTATGCTTGTATCGGAACAGTCGAGGTATGTTTGTTTCAAACTTGTACTACGATTGTGATAGACAAAGTTCAATGTTGACTTTTGTGATATTAGATAGAAAGTTGCACTTCGGAATCACTGATCTGAATTTGACTCTGCAGTAAAGATGGTCATGTGGTAGGTTTTGAAGTGCGGACTGGTCTGCTTAAAGGGGCAGTTTTTATGATAAAAAAATACTCAAGGATAACATTATTTCAAGAGGGGGTGAGCAAATAAAAATTAATACAAAATATGTATTACATGGAGGCATTAAAGGTTAGGTATGTAATTAAAGGGCGCCTTAGCAAACACAGACAGTAGGCGTTTGTTTGTCCTTTGGCCGCTGCGTTGATTTAATAGCCGGCGTATAAATCCATTCATTTGCCTGCAAAAGCTTTCTACAAACAAGGCTAATGAACGGCGCACCGTGTCTACCTCCAGTAGCTAATTTGGTTATATCCGTGGTGCTCCTCTTTATTCCATTTTTACACGTAATTAAATTTCCACATGTGCGAAGCTACGGTTTTTTTGTAACTCGGAATGTGAATTCGGTTTTTTCTATATTAAATTGCGTATTGCTTTGTTAGCAATGTTTCTGTATTTAATTGATTAAATATGTAATTATGTTTGTGCACAACTTTGCACCATATCAGGGTAGCTACATATCATATGTAAGTAAGTATACTCCTCACTCAAAGGTGGGCAACACATCTGTGGTTCCTCTGGCGTTGCAGACGTCCGTGGGCGTCGGACTAATTGATTTAGTTGATCCGTTGCTCGTTTGCCCCCTTCTCCTAAAACAAACATTTTTATTTGTAAGTACTGCTATAGAACTAACTAACTAACTAACTAACTATAATAGATTTTTAAATTGTCCCTAGTTATAGCTATCTATATAATACTGAAACGTACATATCAGACTCATAAACAATGAATATAAAATAACGTTAATATACGTATGTACTTTAGCTGCAGTCCGGCGTTGTAATTCACCGATAAATGCATACAAAAGAGTCCGGTAACGGACAGTCGCAGGAATGGAGGAGCTAAAATATTTGCATAACTATTTTTTTTTTCATTTTATTCTAATCGTGCACTAATTCTGAATTAATACTTACTGTTTCTACAGAATTAATTAAATAGATAAAAAAAATTAAGCCGTCAACACTTTCACATCTTCTAAGTGGGAAATGGATCTTAGATCCAAGTGTGATTTAGGTTAATTATAGAAGAGTAATTCTTTTTATTGGTCGCTTAAGTACTTGAATATATTTTAAAAAGAAAGAATATTATATAACACACAAAGCTACAATCGAGGGGTTGAATTATACATTTTAAATGTTCGTTATTTTATCACATGAGGGGTAAGAATACTTAGGTTTTAGTACTTGTCTTGGCTATCTCCACCCTAATATTATTATAATAAAAGGCAATTGTTTGTGTAAAAATGATTTATCAGGTTTCCAATCCAAACTAGAGATCGTTAAAAATAAGTATCCAAAATAAGCACAAGCAAAATCATACAAGTTTTATTTTACTTAGGCATGGTTCTATTTATAATATTAAAATCTAGAAAGAAAGGTAAGTTGCGTATGACTTAGTGTTGTAAGACATGAAAAATAAATAATGTAAATTAAACAAGGACTAACACGACTCCATTCCATTCTCTGTCGGTGGTTCACCCTCCGATCCTCACGGGAGGTAATTATGCATGGCCGGGTTTTGGCGCGTTCGCTGCTGAATAAAACATAAAAAGGCCCACAACTAATAATTATGACCTATACAATACAAAAACTATTTAAAATATTTTAAATGAATCATTAAATGACATATTATTGTCTCAGAATGTATTCGTTATATTCTGGGTGGTTTTTTTATTTGGAAAAGTGTTATATTTTATTAAGCTTTATTTTATATCTAACGAGGTACTAATACTAAAAAAACTCGATTGATTACAAAATATTAGTAACATTTCTTATTTAAATTCTTTTGCTGGTATACCTATCTATCTTCGTATTAGTTTCGTTGTATGTAATTTATTTTAAAGATTAAAAATAAAAAAAGATCAAAACAAAAAATGTAAATATGTTTCGTTTATAAAAAATCGGTGTTAAATCCGAACGGTTTTTGTAAAGTTATTCGGTCTAAAAAAAATTATAAACACTGCCATCTATCCAAAAAGCTCGCAACTACGAACTTTTCTATGTAAGCTTTCATTAAGCTTCCGGTTTTTCCCGCCCATACTTGAGGGCGTATTAAACACTTTTGCATCCATAATGTGATTTCTGTTAGCATATTATGTGAAATATTTACCTAATGCCGCGCTGTTTTATTAACTTTAGTACGAGTAAGTTTTAAATTGCTAATAATATGAAATGCCTAATGTAAAATTACACTAAAAATAAAAATACGTAATTTCCCATTTTTGTTATAATGAAAAAGTGCTATGCCAAAAAGAGCTTCTTTTTTGTTTATTCTAAACAAAATATTTTGAGTATTTACTTAATTAATACTTAATTTTTAATTCGTAAATCAAGATTGAACTTCACGAGGTACGTTAGATTAATAAGTTCAGAATTACGCTCAGTTAAAGGTTAAAAAGATTAAAAGGTTTCGACCCATGATGGGTTTCATATTCCGCAACTCCACGATTAGCGCGTATTTTGCGTGAATTCACATATCTTTGAATTTCTTTGCCGATATGTGCAGGATACATCACGATGTTATCCTTCACCTAAGAGCGTCCGGTAAATATGTACATATGAAAATCGAAAAACACATTGGTACATGGCGGGATTCGAACTCTGGACTTGCTCTAGAAGTCAAGAGCTAAACCCCTGAGCCACCGACACTATGTACCACCAAGTGCGTAATCAAAGTTGCATAAGTTAGCTTTTTATAGGTCTGCTTTCCAATAAAAACACTTATTAACCTTTACCTATTACATCTAAAAATGTTATTAACAAGTCAAATACATAATCTACGTTTATTCTGATTAATGTAAAAACCTCAGGTGTAATAAATTTCTAAATATAAGTCAAAGTTTATCCACGTGTCCGAGCAGGGTGGCCGGAACTATAAATTGGTCGGCAACAAAAAGTGACGAGCTAGGAAGCGAGGAAGCGCGCCGGTGGGCCGCGGTCGCGGTGTCGGGTTCGCTTCCCGCTTTGGACACGACGCTCTATCTATGCACGCGTGTGCGTGTGCGTTTTGTTGTCACTATTTTTTGTCTTTCAAACGCTTAAGAACACGTATGGATTATCGGTATGTGATTTAAATTTCTTCTTATACTTACAGATAAAGAAAACTAGCTGTTGTTAAACGTTGTTGTTGACTTCGTCTGCGAGAAAGTAAAAAATATAGCTAATGTTACTCGGATATAACGTAGGTTTGTAACGGTGTAAGATGTTTTGAAATCAGCCCAAGTAGTTTTTGAGTTATTTCGATATATACAAAAATACTAAGTTTCTCTTTTTATAATATTAGTATAGATAATAATAACTATTATTTGAAATACTGTTCTTTTCAGGTATTACAGTCGTTATAAACTCGGTACAAAATGGACTGAACTTAACGCTATATTCGCTGCTTTAAAAAGTTCAAAATATTTACGGAAACAACCCTAAAGCAACCAAAAAAGGCGATGAAATAAATTTAATGCCTAACCGCAAACAATACAATCATAAATCCATCCTCGTCCGTATAAATTTCGCGTTTTAACGAAGCGGTACGCGTTCGCGACAACTAAACAAATAATCTGTCCGTTACTGTTAACACAGTGTATAAATCCGACGATTCGAGCGGCGGGCCTCATTTATACAGGTGCCTGAATCACGTACGAGCTAACAGGCGCAAATCTCCGGACAGAATCATTTCATATTTTCGCGGGTCCATCTCTCACAGACCGCTCAATTATTCACCGGGGGGCCTGCGAGGCCAGTTTCCCGCTCGACGTAATGGCGGGAAAGCGAAATTACACGTGTTACAATGATGATTCTGTTTATACGCGCCGAGTAATTTCGACGGGATGCCGTTTGAAGTGCCGTTAGATTTTGGATGTAATCGTTTTATTTAACGGACCGGGGTCCCGCTTGTTTCGGTTTTGTTTGTACGTAATGATACCGGCCCTTGTTTGCGGTCGTTTGAATAAAGCTTTATGTAACAAAACTTAATTTAATGGTTAGTAAATGCATGATATCCATACACGTTGTCTACATATTACTTTCTATTTTATTTTGTTAGTGGTTTAAAATGTGATCGAAATTGAACGCGGCAACAGTTGTACTTGTCTAGGGCATCGTCGGTATAATCTGCAGTAAATGACAAAAGTAAAATCAACTATCACTTTCTAACTTGAATCAAAGACACGAGTGTATTTGAAGTGATCTAATATATGTAATGTTATTGTGTTCAGTTAATAAGAATGTGTTTGGATTCAGAAACCGAACAAAACTTTAATTTAATTTTTTTCTAGTCATTCAATGAATCGATGAAAAAGTGCGTCACAGTGAATGGTAATAAAAACATTGAGCCCGCATAATTTGTAGGGTCGCAGTCACGTGACCGTTTCCGGGTTCAGATTTATATATGTAGACCTCTGGCCACATGTCAGCGGTGACCTCCACTGATGTTTGTTTAAATGCTGAAATTTTAATAGAAAAAAATCGGTGCCACACTGTCTGCCGTCGCTTGTTTTTGTTAGGATCGAATCACTCGTGAAAGTGATGGCATGTCTAGTATTTTTTGTCATACCGGATACTATCATTTGTTATTACCAGAAATCGATTCATGTTAAAAACAATGTTTGTTTCTAAACTAAGAGACTAACGACCGAATGATCAAACGCCACTTAAATTTAAGCGTTGCTTAAAATCTAAACGATATCAAAATTAAACGAGATCCCCGTAGAATTTGGATTTTAGCGTGGACTTGACATGTAAGACGCTCTAAAATATTTGAATGGCGTGTAAGTTTGATAAGATTCATGAAATCTTTAGTAGATTTGTGCCTTAAAAATATATATCAGGTATTTTCGATACCATTAGCCATTATTTTAATCCTAATTAGTTTTAAACATTTGAATTCCTTGTACAATCTTAAGGTAAAGTCTGTCCTTTTGTTTGTATAACGGTACTTATATGCAGATTAGAAGGATCCTTCCGGCTCATTGTGTTCATAATATTCGACGTATGCCCTTAATGAACGGAGTGTGTGTATTTATTAACTTAATTAAACCGTCCTTGAAGGCGAGACGAGACCGAGGGGCTGACTCGAGGAGATTCTCTGTGCTCCTTATTGAATGGATTCCAATATATGATAAAATATTTCACAAATATAAGAATACGTATGCCCCATTGATAGCGTTCTTATCGCGCAAACTACCTTTAAATATTGGTAGAGCTCTCATATATGTGTCTTATAGAGAGATATCCTGCATAGTAAAATCTTTGCAACTTTATGCTATTGCAAATTGTCTTAATACGCGTCTTATTCACTACATAGGAGTATGTAAAGAATTATCAAATGTCTATTATTTAATAACTGTTTCATTGGACCGAGTTCGCGATAAGAATGAAGATTTTGCATCGGCGTAAGGTCGTTTTTTTCGTGACATCGCTCTAAAGATAAGAGTCAATGGCCTAAATCCATCAACCATAGGTTGCTTTATTTTAGCAAAGTTGTTTTAAATTTAAGCTAAAACCAGTTGTTAATTATGTAAACAATAGTAATCATGTTATTTATCTAAAAAATTATGATCAAAAAAGAAAAGGCTGGGGGTTACCAAAAGTAGGTACATGCGTTACAAAGCGATTCGATAGCGTACATCAAAAATGTGTGGAACAGACAATGACGTTCGATATCTCACAATTGACAAGCACATGACTTATCGAATGTCATTGTCAGTTTCATACATTTTTGTCGATTTCATCAGCAATACTTTGGGTAACCCTCCATGTCAATCTTTCACCAAATTATTTCGTAGCACAAACATATAACTTCATAAGCCTTAAATTAAACATCTGATATGATCTTAATGAATCTACTTTATCAAGTTGAGTTGCCTTCATATGGGGATGCCTTAATTTTAATAATTCTTAACAATAATGAGACATTATTAGACGGCATCGTCGTATTTAATGTTTGAAGAATCGACTCGCTGTCTAATGAAGCGAGGGGTAACAATATATTAAACATGTGTTCATCTTTACTTCTATTTTGAATGAAGCTGCGTGAACGTATTGTATGTACATAGACCAGAATTACTTGTTTTTTCTACTAGTTAACTTCCTACTATCTTTTAGAAAATAATCAGTTTTACTTCGTGATATTTTAAATAATCAATTTCCTTTTATTAATACGATAATAGATACGAAATTAGAATTCTCTCGAAAGGCCAACTATAAACGGTTCCATTAGTTATAATAGATAAATCACAATAATTTCCCTCAAGGGATCCATCTCAATCGTTGCCTGGAACTGCCCCAATTCATACATCACTCGCTGACAGCCGTCTGGAGCTCGGATAATGAAGACAACTCTAACAAACTATAATTCCCCATCTCAATGCAACGTCGACAGGCATAAACAATTGAAATAATTATCAGAATAAGCCCGTCGGATCAACGGAAAGCCCTCGAGATTTTAACCCTTCGTAGTACCTCCTGACAGCGTCTTATGCAAATTCTCAAACTTCGTAGCAGTAACAACTATTTTCATAAGCTAAGTTTGTAAACAATAAAATGTAAACCTTAACCCTTTGTGTTTTAGTTCATTTTGTAATAAATAGAACGTCGTTTAAGTCTTAACAGTTTTGAATTTATGCTAATGGTTGCTCAATTGGCTATACCTTCTATGGAAGAGTAGTTTATGTTTTTGCTCCTACGAAATTATTAAATTCAATCAATACAAAACAAATATAAAATGCTTATCTTGTTGAGTCTACTTTTTTCACCATTGAATTGTAAGGTTAGAAATATCAAGGTTTAATACCTCTAAATCTAAATATTTAACATTTACTTAACAAACATCTTTAGAAGGTATAAAAACCGCACTTCCCTAAACATACAAACATAACACAGCCATAACTCATCCAAATCACACGAACATTTATTACCAACATTTAATAATCAAAAATTTTAATTACTCCTTTAATAAAAGTACAGATCAAATGAGAATTAATCATTAAATCCGGCGTTAGTTGTTCCAATAAACATGGGCGCGGTGTAAACAAAATTCGTTGAGATGTAACTGCGCCCAGTCGGCTGTGAGTGCGGTTTGATGTGCGTACACACTACCATATCTAACAACAAGCCTTAGTATTACGACCCCGGAAATTAATATTTTGAACGATATTTGTACACGTATATGATTATCGACCGAATGTTTAAAAGCCATTCTTTAAACGCTTAAAATCTAGGTGGTGTTATAATTACAATAAAAGAGATCGCTGTAGAATTCGGAGTTTAAGCGTGGACTTAGCACGTAAGACGCTCTTAAATATTTGGGTAATGTTTGAAAATACGGCCGTAAGTGTATAAGTTAGTTATGAAACACTTTTGTAAAATCTTTTTTAAATTGGAACATTTCAAAATAGATTACTTTGTTATTGTTGCTAATTCTAATAAGAAACTAGCTAAGTAATTTTACTTTAAGTTCAGCTTTTTACTCGTAAGAAAGTTAGTCATTTTTATACTTTTTAATTTAGGTTACATAAAGTAAGAAAGTCTTTCTACACAACAATACAATTTATAAATTATAAGGATACCATAGTCAATTAGTTTATACATGTACAAAAATCAATTTTAAGAGACATTCAAAAATATGTCTATGTTTAAAATAATTAAAACTATAATGATTTCTATATGTGTACAAGTATTTACACATTCTTTACGACGTAGGAAGTGGTTACAGTTCAAAAAGAGATTTCTTCCGTGTTCACGGCGGTCGAACTCTCCAAACGAGTCGGTCATATCTACTACTGCTTGACTACTACTACTATTTACAGATGAAACTTATTTATAAAAAGCTTCTTATAAGAATGGAAAATATACGTCTAGCGAATTGATTCGTTACTTTAATGATATTTTTAGTACTAATTGTTATTTACACTATGATAATTTCAACCCTGTCCTTGTCCCTATGGAGAGTCGACACAGTATATACTACTCTTCTATACTTCCCAATAAGCTGTAATTTCTGGATTTACCCCCTTTTCAGCATATCTTCTTTCATACAATCCATCCATCCATACTTGGCCTTCCTCTACCTAATTTCAAACCTTTAACCAAACTATTAAATAGATCCTTAAGAGTTCCTTAATGTAAGTATCGCATTTAGTGGGATTTTAGCGTCTTTTATGTCTAGCAGTAAGTCTACGTCTATTTATTTGAATTCGTATAAATGTGTAAAATAATTTATCGTTGTTGCGACCGTCTCTGAAGTTGGTCTTGTAAAAAGGGGGTAAGGGGGAGATATCGCGCGGTCAGAGGCGGCTACGAAATAATTCCGGGGCGAATCAAAGCGGCTCGGGTGGCCTCCCGCCGATAACAATAATTGTTTACACTCGGAATTCACCAAAGGAAACACCAAAATATCTAATTGGAATTCCTCATTAGATTTCCAAACTCCAAGCCTAATTAGATTTCTAGTTTGATTGAATTTTGTTTTGGAACATTTATTAGATATTTTTGCCATCGATCGTTTGTTAAAAGAACCCAATTAAAATTAATCACAAGTTTGCATAGTATAAAATAAAGAATTCAAACTTTTTGGATTGAACCGTTAACTCTCCAGTTTTTTTTGTAATCTTACTAGAAACGTTCGTTACATCATGATACGATTTTACAATCAATAAGATAAAATCTTTTGCCGATAATATCCTTTCAATCTTTTGTACGGAGGAATAATCTACTGCTGTTATCTTAGAACTTCTTATAATAACTACGTTGCATATATACTAATATCAGAATGGTGATAATGTAATATAGGCGATTACCATCAAGCACAATCATCGTATGATGCTATAACCTATACTATAACCTACCCAGCTATAACCAACAACATACGTTCGACTGGACCACCTCGGAAAGAGTCTTGCATCATTGATCCTTGTATTAATTTTATTTCAAAAACATATATACCATAGCTCGCATGAATTCGT
>QDHC01000296.1:683215-705045 GCA_013186455.1 Papilio dardanus tibullus | reverse complement strand
TTGCGTAGCAATTGATTTGTGATTTCCGCTTGTCGTTAAAACCATTTTATGTTTATTTGTAGCGGAATTTATTTGATAAAATAAAACTTTAAATGCCTTCTGTGTTTATTTTTTCTACCATCAATCAAACAGGGGGCCTACGCAAATTGCATTCGCTACGAAGCGATTCTATAGCGAACGTTAAAATGTCTAACTGACAACGACGTTCGACATCTCACATCACACGTGACAAGCATGACATATCGAATGTCAATATCAGTTTCATACATTTTTGTCAATTCGATCAGCGATATCGCCAATCGAAAAGTACTTTGGGTAGCCCCCCTGATACCGTTCTATTTTGATACTACTTCGTTTAAACTTTCCTAAGAAGACGAATTCTGAGAATATTTGTAGCACTGTATTGTAGTTCTCCATTTTCCATTTTCCGTAACCCCACGACTAGCACGTATTTCTTCTTCACTTCATGCATTTCTTCGCCGATATGTGCAGGTTGCATCAATATTTATAATTTTAGTGCAAATTGGGAAGTATCAATACATAATATAAATGCTACGTAAAGTTTAATATGAATATTGAGGTCGAAGATTTTAATATTCCACCGAAATGTACAAAAACGATCCAGTGATAAAAGCTTAACATAAACTGTAGTAGGGCAGGTTGCATTGGATCGAGGTTCGTCAATGGTGATTCTTAGTAGGTAAGCCCTTAAATTAACACAAAAATTTGCTCAAAATATACTTTTTCTTGTATCAATAAATATTAACATAAACATCACAAATATCAGTTGTCAAACCGGCCAAGCCCATTAAGCTGATCCTTTGTCGAGCATGAAAACAGCTGGACCGTTATCAACCTCAACTCCGGTAGCGCTGTAGTACAACCTTAATGAGCTCATTACTGCAACGTCCCCACGAGCATTTGCATATCTAAATGCCTATCACGAAAATTTTCATATGTACATATTTTATCCGACGCTCTTACGGTGATGGAAAACATCGTGACCTGCACATGTCGGCGAAGAAATTCAAAGATATTTGTAAAGTCAACTAACCCGGACTGGGCCAGCGTGGTTGTCTAGGACCTATTCAGCCCCTAGGATAGGATCGGAGCCCCTCGATGGGGATATATTGAGAAAATTTGGGTGTTGGGCAAATCTGATACACAGTTTGAAGATGAAATTACGAAGGCTCTTTCGGAAGTTTTCATGATAGACCCTCTGAATTACTACTGCTACTTATACGTGCGTCGATCGAGAGGTGAATTGATATTTTGGCTGGTATCGGCAAACGAAACCCTGAAATAAATATCCCACCCTCATTAATTTGCGCCAATGCGATACGATGGACACACCGACGTACGCTTACTGTGCGCTACGGTGACCATGGCTTTGTAATTTTTTTTTTATTAAATTAGTCATTTTATTTCAAATTTCTTTATTACAATTGATTTTTAAATTTTTTTTTGAAGCTTATGGTATATCAGATTAAAATATTTTTTCCAGGTTTGCCAGTTTTTCTAGAGTATAATGATTAAAAATGAATACATCGGTATTAAAGTTAAACTAATAAATTAACAAAAATTGGAAACATCACAAAGCAACCATTAATTAACATCTCTAATTGATATCAAAGTCGCTAATTGGTTACTATGAGAAACCACTCAACCGTGCGGAAATAAAAGGCAAACAATTTAACAATAGTCCTGATTTATGAGTACAGCGTGGTCACTCTACATGTCACCTGAGTACGTACCGACGATAATATATGCGAGCCACCCGGCATCTGCACACATCGAGAAAAATCGATGCCAGACCGATTTGGACAATAATGAGATTTAAAATTGCGTCGTAATTAATGAGGATTAGTGAGGCACTGCTCCTGATTTATTGCACCAGCATGCTCCAGGCTAGACCTAGTAGTACTACATAGCTTAAATAAGCATCATTTAAATAATATTTATTGAAATATTGCTAATAATAAAGCTTAGAAACAATACGAAACCCAGATAGTTAGTAATTCGACCCATGATGGGCTCCATTTTCCACAACTCCACGACTAGCGTATTTTGCGTGGCTCTACACATATTTTTGAATTTCTTCGCCGATATGTGCAGATTGCATCACGATGTTTTCCTTCACTATAAGAGCGTCGGGTTAATGTGTACATATGACAATCGAAAATCGAAAACCGAAAGACACATTGGAACATGGCGGGATTCGAACTCGGAACCTGCAGTTTACAAGTCAAGAGCTAAACCCCTGAGCCACCGACGCAACGCAGATATAGACCATCCTGTTTTCTTTATAGTTCCCAGCTATACTTCACGTTAGCAAGCCACAGTTACGAGTATGCATTTCTTTCAAGACGTAAAATACTGTGTCAAAACGTCATATATTACAGAAATATTTGTCTTCATTTAGAATATAAACTACGAGCAAAAGTGACAGGTAATCTGAATCTAAAGACAATACATAATGTTCAAAATTTCGGGATAGCCAATTTGTAAAAACTCCATTTCATCGATATCAAAAACTTTGTCATACCAACCATCACCTGAGTTGTCGTTTGGTTGTTAAATAAATTAATGACCATTTCTCTCAACAATATAACAGATTTTGGATTATGCATTATGATGCATTATTCGAACCAAAATACACGATAGGATATAATAAGAGCGTGGGTGACGGCCGTTATCTGCTGCCGGCCAGACCGTGTTGTAGTTTTCGCTCGACGGAGCGCGAAATTATTGATTGTTGTAATTAATTGCAAACATTGAACAGATAAAATGAATATCAATTTTAAACAATCTACAGTTATTTTGTTACAATAGTGTTGTTACCGCGATATAGATTAATATTAGTTATATCTAAACGCTTTTGATAGCGCTGCATGATCAAAATGTGAACAAAGTGAAAAATTTTAGACACTTTTTCTGTAGAGTTCGCAGGACAGCTTGTGTATACAAGAAGAAGAAGAAGCAGATCTGCGTTTCGTATTGTGTGTACAAGAAACAAAAATGTAAAAATCTATTTGCATAATAATTTTAATTTTGAATATATTATTTGTAAGTTAAATTGTAAAATGTCCTGTCACGAATCCTTAAATTTTTCAATTGTCTCGGAAGACTTGAATAGGTTTTTCAATATAATAACAAAAAGTTGAGTAATACACCTGGTACTTATTGTAAAATACACTAAAATAATATAACATTAACAGGTATCAAAACATTCTTCGTCGGCCGCCATCATTACGTATTAAACATATAGCAAGTTAAATGACGGCGGGATTATCAAGCAGTCATTTTCATAATGCAGCCGGCGTGCATTTAGCGCGGCCATAATGCGAGCGCGCGCCGCGGACACAGCGTATTAATTACATATATCGTTTAATTATTGATTTTTAGTATTAAACACACGGGCATTTTGGCTGAGCCGCCCCGTGCCAGATTTATGTGCCCGACGTTATGTATTGTTAGTAAATACCAGCAATAGGTAAACGATCAAAAGATCAAATGCTGTGTGTGAGATTGTTGTTTATTTGTTTTAACAAAGAGGAATCTCGATAAGCTGAAAGTACAGGGCGACCACAGGGTTGCACATGGAACATTATTTAAGTATGAGGTTTTACGTTTTTTCTTAGCGAAGACAAAACATAAATCATATCTATCGCCACTTCCCTTCAACACTCGAATTGAACAACACTAGCTTGAAAGTAACCTTGTTCCATTGAAGCACCCAACTAGCTTAGTTGTTTGTAAGTATGACACAATAACGTTTACATTTTTCACGTAAAATTGCAGGTTTCCCGTGTATGATGAGGTGTTATAAATAAGTAGATATAACTTAGTAGCCCTGCCATGCAACTTTAAATAAGCACGTAAGCCTTGTCAAAAACACGCGGCATCGTAAGTCAGTTCCCCGACTGAATCATAGTAACTATTCAGAACTAGACGGGCTGTCGAACTTCAATCGTGGGGGCGCCGGGCGTAATTTAAAACCGCACCGCACGCCCCCTACACCCTGGCGAAATTAAGTGCTAGGCGGTCGGTACGTGACACCGGCAAATGCGCCGTGCCTACCGTGTGTACCCGCCTTAATTGTGAAGCCTCATTTGTATCATGTCGCCGTAGCGTCGCCCTCGCCTCGCTCTCGCCTCGCAGTAGCCGCTCACTGTGTAACCTGGCAACGTGCACAACTAGACACGAGTGCGGACTTATTGGATATAAGAAAAACTTATCGATTGAATGAAATCTTCTTAGATTTATTTTATAAAGTGGCAAACGAGCAAGCGGGCGCCTGGATTCGCTGGAATAGCAAAGCAACCGCTGCCTATAGACATCTTCAATTGCGGATGCGTTGAATGCATAGCTTTCAAAAAAACTTATGAGATTGATATTCTTCCTTGCGTCTACTAGTGTTATGATATTTTGTATTCATCGATTTCCAATGAACCAGCTCATATCAGAGCTGAGGTCCTTTGCAAAAACAATCATTTAAAATATATACAGTTAGCTCCAGAAATGGCATAAACAGAAAGCAATTTAACCTGACAAAATATATTGTTCGTACAGACAAATATCCCCATACACATACAGATATTAGACACCATAGACAAAAGCTTGGTACAAGACGCGAGTAATTACGAGTCTTTCATACAGCCCCTTACAGACGTCTTTGTGCTTTTGTTTATGTGAAAACGCCAATTATTGCAATAAGCGTGTTCGCATCGTTTGTCTCCACCGACTTTACCCTGTCATATTACTGACGCTTTGAGGGGAGAAAATGAACTTAATTAAAATAATTATACATTCGTATTGTATTGTCAATAAAAACTGTTCTATACCAAACATAAAACAACTCACTTGTTTCGCTCTCTTTTAATAATAATAATTATAGCTATTTTAATTAAATAGATCTAGAGGTGGTAAGACTGTGCATTGCAAATGAGAATATTTTAATTATCGCCAGCCCTGGGCGTAAATTTCCCACGACTGCGATAAAGAATAAACATCGGCATTGTCTCAGCCCTCGACAAGAAATACTGCTTTCTTACATAGGGCTGTGAAAAAAAGTTGTAATATAATTTTACTATTTTTATTTAAATAAAATATTAGTAGATTTTTGTTAATTTACTTATATTTACTTAAACCATTCCAGGTAAATTTGAAAAAGTTTGTGTTATGATACGCGAAAGCGAACTTACGACCACTAGATTGGCAGTCCGTACCCCGAACCATTAGGCGTGTATTGGGCGTTATTGTCACAATCAGCATCGTTTATATGCTAAAAGAGAGTTTATGTAAAATTAATCTGAGTGTAGCATTCAGACACTATAATCCTTACTAACACCAGCTATAAGTCAGTATTAAATGAAACTTTTTTCATTGCACTGTAACTTAAAACTAAATTATTATTCTGACTTCTTAACGCCATAAATAACTTAGTTATTGACTCATTGTGTGCATAAAAACTGTTTTTATTAGACAAACGCATCAGTAAACATTAGGTTATCCTTGTATCTAGCCTAGCGGTTACTGCGTAGTGACAACCCTGAACGGCAACGTCTCAAGTCGTCGTCGGCGTGTCCCGGCGGGGCCATTACGCGGTAGCCGGCTGATTACCGTCCCCGCCTTGATTTCAACCCTTTGCGAGCCCTTTAACATTATCAACACTACACGGCTTCACGGGTAATCTCGTTAAATTTTTCCCTATTTCTAAAGGTTTTGTTTATGAACACATTTCTTAATAATTTATTTATTTAAAACGGCTAAAAACTCACCTGTATTTAATAAATAAAGTATAAAAATGTCTCACGAAAATTTTAACAATTGAATTTCTTAATAATGTTAAAAAAATTCTTTATGTTCTTGCTTACTTTTGTATCTGTACATGTAACATTTCAAGTTCTACTTAAATAACAAAAGTACTCTAATAACTTATGTATAGTTATTTAAACTTTACTAAAAAACCCACTTATAATTTAAATAGCATTTTGTATTGCGAGGCACTTCTTGATTAAGCTCGACTTAAACAGGGAACGGAAGCTTAATGTCCGTCCCGCAAATGCGATGTTTACTGAGTCCGGACGAATTTCAGCTACACTCTATGGGGCCGGCAAAAGAAATATTTTACTCTTTAAATAGCTCCAACAGTGCTTTAATTTCACGCTCCACGGCGGAACTAATCAGCTCTACAACCACATTATTTAAGTCTGATACTGGCTTTAAAAGGGTTAAATGCAGTATATTGATGTTTACCAATGATTGTATGTTCGATATAGTTGTTAACTTTAGATAGGATTCCCGCAATAATTAAAAAAGCATGCATAAAATGAGTATCCTAAAATGGTCACCTTAAATGTCTTGGAGGTTTATTTTTTTATTTTATTTTTACACAGGAAAACTTTATACAAAATTTCCGCAGATAGTTATACAAATAATCACAAAGAGAACAATAACACAGCTAGTGAGTGGGACAAACGCTGCCATAGGTTTCTATGGACAGCCAAAAAATTCGTTACTTAAATCTTTTGCAATGTGGGCTGGTTTCGTGTAGAACAGATCAATGTTAGGATTGCTATTACTTAATGAATTGTTTTGTCTGGCCACTCTGCAAAAGTCAGAGTTTGCTCTGAAGTTTGTTGATACTCTGTTTATGGTCATAAATAAGTTGTTCTAGTTCAAAGTGTATAAGAAACTATGATATTGATACTTATAACTTATGATCATAATTTGGTACTCACACTACGGCTTCATTACACTGAGTTCGTGATCTTGCTTCGGCGTTAGTCCGCTTTTATCGCGAACTCCGTCTAATGAACCCGTAGGTTACAAACACCGTAAATTATTACAAAAATAAATGTTTGAATATTTCGCACTCCTTTGTGTTTTTAATTATTATGGATTTATTGTTAGTATGTATATGTATCAAGAATTAAAAATAAACAAAAGACTAACCAAATTGACTTCTCCCTCTAATTACGACAGTTACAATTAAAGTAGTATAGTTACTATATATTTAATGCAGAGGCATCGCTTAATGTGACCAACGGGAAATAAATAGTCCTGAAAATTACCGGATCCCCCCTCCCCTCGGACATGACCCCCGCCCGTCCATTACACCTCGCTAGTTATAGTTTATCGTACATTTAAAATAATACGCTGAAGTCAGCTATCGAAAATACCTCCATTGAATGTAGAATAAACATTATGATAATTTAAATGAATATCAGTTTAGCATATTTTAAAATCAAAAAATTGCTTTACGAAAGATGACCCAAGTTAAGTTTAGTGTAAGTTGTGTTTTATTAAAGATTAAATCGTATTTTTATAAAGAGTCTAATGAAAAATAGGCGAGACATCTGAATGAAGTTTTAACTTTGCTTTCGTAAAGCTCGCAATAAACTCAAGCCACTAGGACGCCTAGCGCCATCTGTATAATAACAACAGTACTACGACCACACTAGCGCCAATTCCACCCTCACAATTACAATTTGTGCCATCCAACGCAACAACGAAATTGAAAGTATGCGAAAAATATGTAGGATATTTTCGTGATAACTGCCCAAAGTAGTATCAAATGAATATAGACTTCACTGCATTCGTATAAGGTTTATTTTAGTAAAACGGTGTTTGCGAGTTTTGTGCGATTTTATAAATATAAGAACAAATTCTAAATGAGCTTCAGGGATAAAAGGGTGTAAGTCTCCTACTATTCTTATGTCGAAGGTCGTTTTGAATTTAAGAACGTAGCAAGAGGGAATTTAATTGCAAGAGAGCGTAAGGTAGCGTAGAAGCTTTTGCTTTAAGACCTTTTTGAAAGTTAGGCGTCGAGGGGGTACTTTCGCGCTTTTACAGGGGGTTGAGTTTATGTGTGCGTGAAGAGGGGTGTAGAAAGGAACTTTCTCAAGTCGCCGCGCTTTCTTAAGAACGTGAAGAAAACGGAAAGGTTTGCACTTGAAGGCGTTTTGTTAAAAATAGTCACTTCTTAGTTTAGCGCGTTTCCAAGAGATGGCGCGTTTTATATTTAAAAAAAAGAATAATATAACAATAAAAATATATATAAAAGTAAGTAAGAAATAAAATACTTTTGTTAAAATTGAGTTATCACACAATAAAAATGAGATATTTGATAGGTTTTAAAATGAAAAACGTTTGCAGTATTCAGACGTACCAAGTTGCAGTATAAAAAGTACTTCATAGATATAGATAGTCCTTGTTATAATTAGTTACCTAGACGGTGTAGAATTCAGTAACCGCAGGAATGAGCACGAATCCGCAGCGCTTCGACAAACCGGCGACAAATCGTTTCAATTGCGTTAACAACCTATTATCATCTTAGCGAATCGCGTTTCGCGGTTAACCGCAAAATTACCGGCGACCAATCGCGGTCGACGTACCATATATTTTCCTTTATCTATTTTTCCCGAGGGTGAAAATCTTAGAAACCGCACGACTAACCGCAAACAGTCAGGTGATCGACCAATCGCGGGTCGTAAATGTGACCACAAACCACGCCCATTTAACCGCAAACCAACCACAAGTCGAGACGCTCACATCTTATTATTGATTGATGTGGCCGCTGTCATTTAACTGAATATTTCATGACTTTTATTTACCAGCTTTTAAACACCTATATTCTAATCATTCTTACTAAAAGATTCCAAGTCGTTAAGACGGACAGCGTAACACTTGATCAGGTGTTACTGCCGACCCTAAAATCGGTCATCGTCGTTCATCACAAGGATGAAAATATTGATTTGTAGCGATGTTGAGAAAGGCACGCACACATGTACTCCGGCCTCATGCGTACGCACGGACACAACCGTGACCGCATTATGTTCATAATGAATACAGCCGTCCCACTCGGCGGCCGTCTTTGACTTTGTATAAATATACTCCGTCTCGTTCCCACGGCACGGCACTCGAGCGGTGGTACCCGCGGCGAGGGAGTGGGACGGGCGCGGGCTAGGAGTTTGTCTTCGGGAGGTCGACAATTTCTATTTCATTAAGTGGCGCGCCTGTGGCCGCAGCGGATCGATATAGCCACCTCAAAAGAAAAAATCCAGAAAAGATCAGTCAAAGAACATAGCACTTAGCACTGAATAGAGGACCAACACAAAAAACGCTGCTGGGTGGCAGTTTGTTAAATGGTGTCTCCAGAACTGCTCCGTCTCGAAGAACACACCGTCGAAACGAAACAAAAGGACGAAATCGCGAGAGACAGCTAGTACTAGACTATAAGAATCCTCAGAATTAAAGTACTAACTAATCAAATATTTTCTCTCGAAAGTTCTTTTACTTTTAGAAAGCTACAAGCTGTGTAGAAGTGACCTAAATTTACGCATCTTGTACGTGACTTTTAATGAACTTTCCCTAACATGTCTGTCAATTCATAGACACAATCGAAGTCAACATAATTTAGTATAGGATACGTGGAGTAATATTGTATTCAAGAGTGTTTCCTTTGAAACTCGTATTCTTATTGTGATTTGAGTGCGCATTAAGAATTCATCAGAGGACATGTCGGCGAGAGTCGGGCCTTGCGAACTATACACACACCTACCTTCGCCGCCTACGAACATTGTATAATGTGCTGTGCGGCACAGACCAACTAATAAACAGAGCGAACAAAATATATATATTTTTTATATTTATCTTTTTTTTAATGCGAAAGTTTCGATGGATGGTTTTTTTTTATATGAGAAGGGGGCAAACGAGCAGCGGATCGCCTAAGTTAATTAATCCGTCACCTACGGACACCTGCAACGCCAGAGGAACCGCAGATGTGTTGCCGGCCTTTAAGGGAGAAGTACGCATTTTTCTTGAAGGCCTCTAAGTCGGAACCGTTTGTTTGATGGAATGTTTAGAACTACTGAACGTATTCTTGATGAAATTTTGCACAAATGTGAAACATATTCGGGAAAAACACAGGCTATTGTATAGTTTTATAGCCGAAATGCCACGTAGGGTTTGTGTCAAGAGCTTGCTTGATGGTTCCTTACGTTCCTTATTTGCTAAAAACTAGGTTTTATAGTTCAAATGCTACGAAGGGTTTCTGTTAAGAGCTTACTTCCTTACGCTCTCTATTTGCTATAAATAGCATTGCCAGCTGCCGTATAAACATCCGCTATTGCAAAAGTGTTGTTTAGCATTAATCCACAGAGCAGCGCACGGAAAAAACAAAAAAGATAGACTCAATCGGCCACATTAGTTACTAGTCGTTGTTTTATTTAATGTTTAATCTGAACTTTATTTACTTTTTCTTATAAGGAAATGATGGGAAGGGGATGTGGATTGACGAAGGAGGGGACGCATAGGAAGAGGTATTATCCTCTTACTGTGCGTCTCCTCCTCCGAAGATTAAGTGTAGGCAACGCATCTGCAATTGCAGATGTCTATGGGCAGCGGTCGCTTCGCTTTTTCAGCGTATTTAGGTGACTGCTTTCTCGTTTGCCTCTTTGTCATATAAAAAAAAAATTTGCAACTGTACAATTATTTGTTCAATTTATGATGTCTCTGTTGCTTCACTGCTCTGTGTTCACCTTCCCTTTTTGTGAACTTTTTGTACAAAAGATTGGAAGTTAATAACGTGATATCGCTATGAACTTATTTAATTTTGACTTACGTTTAACCTACTTTTATTAACGAAAAGCTTTAGTAAAGTTTCTATTATGTACCTTATATCGCGATAATAATTAAAAAATAACTCTTTATTAATAATAAATATTAGACACGATAATTAGTTAATGTAAAA
This sequence comes from Papilio dardanus tibullus, assembly GCA_013186455.1. Lineage (NCBI taxonomy): Eukaryota > Metazoa > Arthropoda > Insecta > Lepidoptera > Papilionidae > Papilio > Papilio dardanus. Next base: position 694,289 of record QDHC01000296.1, on the reverse strand, counting down.
TATACAAACTTATTTTATTTTTTATGTGATGGATAGTCTGGAATTATTATGTTTTTTAATTCATCACTGACCGAGTCGTTAGCGAAGTCTAGTCTGTTAATAATAATAGAAAGATACGTACTTTACTTACGTACTTATACTTTAGTTTAATTGTACTTCACGTATAGATTACGTATAAACTAAAAGGTTTATAGCACAAGCACATAAATAAGTAAATTGTAATACATCGGCGTAGATAGTTATGCGTGTGGTGCTTGTGAGCGATTTACATATGTTTGAGTTGTCCCGAAGGTGACCGTCCACATTAATTATTCAAGAGGGACTAACAGTTACTTTGCTTGCCGTCCTACCTCTATGTCTGATATACAACCCTATAAAGGCGATAGAAGATTTATAGCTAGACCTTTATCCTTCATATTACATGTAATTTCAATTTTTGGGTAGAAAAGGTAAATGAATTATTTTACATTATTTCATATATTTATCTTTTTTTCAAATTGTTTTTTAAATACATATAAAAAAACGAAAACCGCCGGCAGCGGGGCCTCGGATCCAGGCTGCCGGTGGTTAGAGTGGCAGAGTGAGGGACTTCCTTTCAATGCTAGTCATGTCCAGGGCAGCTGCCTTCTATAGCCGATCCTTCAACCAGAGACCAACCGAGAGCCTTTCTAGGTGTTTATTAAGACTCTTCGCTTTGAGACCGTTTACGAACACCACTATGGGTACTATGATCGCAGACCTCAGGCGCCACATGACATTAACCTTTTGAACATGATCAAAATATTTGATTTGCTTTTCCTATTCTGCATTCTCGAGGTTAATATCATGGGGCACAGCGATATCTACATTATTTTATTATTAGTTTTTTCCTTTACTACTTGACGTGTCTAATATTATCCACATATTAACGACCAACAGAGTGTAACGTTTGCCTCAAAGTAAAATGCTAATTAAACAAAATCAGCCAACGCCGCCAATAATTCTCACAAAGAAGGCTTTGCTCAAGAAAGCGTCTAACAAGCCGCCGCCGCGTTCGCTGCAACATTTCAACTCCCTTTAACCGGCGGGACCCTTAAATTAATTAGTGAGAATATTTTGGGGGATATTATTTACGTAATAAAGCCTTATTTAGTGCCCCTCAAATGAAATATGAGCAATTGAGGAGAGTAAGTACTTAGCACGGCCGTTAAAACCGCCGAGAGATCGAGGCGTGATCCCTCCGTGTACCGACACACGTGAGGTGACTGCTGACGTCATTACGATATAAAGACATACTTATCTAACTTGAAAAACTATTAAAAATGAAAGTTTTTCTATCTACATTTGTAGATACCTTCAGAGGACATTAACCTCTTATTCCGAAAAAAAATATAAAGTACTGCGATAAACGAGGACCAATAAGTCGTTGATTATAAGGTACTGGATGACACTCGGAATTAAATCGGAAATAAGAAAGACCAGTGGTCTCATTGGACCAAATTATGAATCGTAAGAAGTACCAGGAACAAGGGTGTTTTGTATTTTGGAATACATTTTATGAATGTATCAGTACCAAACGTAGAAACTACAACAGTAATAACGCTGATTCTCGTTTCGGAATAAATCGGTAAACGTCTACAAGTGTCGCTGGTAGTCATTAACCAGAAATATTAATTGCAAAAAACAATTTTAACTTTGTGTGAAAAACTTAAATTATTATAATATAGTATACTTAAGTAAATTAATTTGTTCTAACAAAATCTATTCTCATTATTCGATGAGCAAAAAGTCAATACACGCATTATTTAAACAATGGTCGTTCGTTAGGCCGGCGGTGGGCCTCAGGAGTTCGATGCAAGATTTAATTAAATCGCCTCCTCCCTCCACACTCGCCCTCTCTCCTCGCACCCCCGACGTCGTCTGCAATTTCCTCGAGACTTGATTTATTATGGGGCCAGGCCGCGAGGTGCCGCCTGCGATCTCTGACGCGCGGTAAAGGATTGAGGGTAGTTTTTCTTACGGCTAAGGAAACCTCGGCGTTGATGGAAATACACGTGGCGAGTGAAATTTGCTTTATTTTTTCCACACAAGACCTTAAATAACTTATAAATTGCACGTTACGTGGGTTAGAGTTATAGACTTGTGGCTCATTGATCAACTACTCGTACTCGTATGTTGTCTTTGTCTTATCTGTAGGTATCTATTTACTGAACCAAGGTACATAATTATAGTCTTCACATGGTTAATGTAAATCCGTACTTTATAAAATATGGATAATGTTACAAAAAAAGGGTTTAGCCGTACTTTCCCCGGTGAGGCGTGTTAAGTGTATTTCCTTGTCCGGCGCGGGTCGGGCTACTTTTTCTAGCAGTATATTAAGACTGTAAAGTTTCTGCCCTCATGGGCTCAGGGGACGGTGTAGGGGTTTGTATGATTTATGTCATGAAACTTTGTATGTAATTATTTTTTTTCGCAGTCGAATCTGGACTGCGATATTTTTCTCGCTAATAGAGGTTTCTCGCTTATCTGGGTTCGACTGTATTCTATTCTAATGTTATAAAGAGAGAAACTTTGTATTTTTGTACGTATTGAAATAACTCAAGAACTACTCGATCGATTTCAAAAAATCTTTCACCATTAAAAAGCTACATTATCCCAGAATAACATAGGCTATTTTTTTAATTACACGCGTACGAAGTCGGCAACAACAGCAAGTGTTAGATTTTTTGATCAAATAATCAAATATTAGAGACATTTTTAACTTGGGTAATGACGTCTATTTATGCCCGAAGAAGAGCGAAGCCTTTTTTATTTTTATTTCGACGAAATTACAATAAGTATAATAATAGCAAAAAAATCTTTCGCTTTTTAAAAGCAATAAAATTATGTTTTATTTTAATCAGAATAAAACAGCAGGGAGCTGTAAATACGTTTCTATTTTGTGTAGTTTACAAAATGGCGTCACGATATGTATCTGGGGTGGACACGACATATCTTAATCTAACGTAAATTGACTCTGCTTTTGACACGAAAGTTATTTTAGTGTGACTTTTTTGCTTCTTTCCTATTACCATATTTATATGAAACTAAAATACGTGACTATAATATTCGATAAACATAAATATGTTCCAAAAATCTCGCATCCCGTATTTCATTTATTCTTATAACTTATTAGCAAAAAGCTTTATTTAATGTTTTTATTATATACAAAAAGAACATTTATATCAACTATACCTAATATTTTTTTAAGTAATAAAATCTATCACACTCGTAGTCGCTTATAGATCACTTACGAAGTCCCTTAGTGCAGATTTTGCATACGAAATGTACACCAAAGTCTTCCCTTAGTGAACACATTAGCTATGAGTACGTTAGGAAGACTTTGAAAATATTAATTAAAGTTTAGAGGATCAGAGTTAAGTAATGTAACTTAATACTTTGTTGTTCAAACCTGATTAATTAGTAGGGATATGAAATGTAGCTTCCGGCGAACTCTCTTATTAAGGGAAGTTGCGTAGCGTCTTTTTGAATTTCCGCTTTGATGGTAGTACTCTTGTAAGTTACGATTACAAATGTCCTCGAAAACTTTTACTGTTTAATATTTTTTCTACATAGATGAATATCTCTGCTCTGTCTGTCTTGTTTAAATAACATTTCTTTACTTGAGGAAACAAGGTAAACCTAAGGTCATACCTTTATTCAGTTTTATTCTTATAGGTCAAGCCTAACAAGAATCAAGCGATGCCCAGTAATAAAAGAAACATTCTTGAGGGAAATAAATATAACGGTTGTTGAATTATTGCGATAGTATTGTGTCCCCGAGGAGTGGAGGTTCGTGTGAGTTCATAAATCTCTGGGGTGGACAAAGAAATGATAAATACACGCGCGTGCGTATGAGTTATAACTGAGAGATGATTTACTGAGCCGTGTCTGCTTACTGAGTCCTTTTAACACTGTATTTAGTCCAATTATGATACGGAACAGCGCTAGCAGTAATCTCAAAAAGCTATGAATTGATGTGTTGTTTTCGCTAATAGGTGGCGCTGTCATCGTGAAGATATAGTTTGAACACATCTGACAAATGAGTTGAAGTGTACTCTAGTACAGTGATAAATTATTCTATTAATGTTTAGTAACTACAAAAGTATGTCTTCTAAGATAATAGATACAATTTACTTTAAAGCCGAGCTAAGAATAATTCAGACGTTTACCTCGTCTCGAACCTTTGTTAATCATTCATACAGATCGGGAGATTAAATTCTCAAGCCTACGAGCTCCTTTGATTCCTTAAGCTATCTGATTATAAAAGATAAAGCATTATGGCGTCAGTGGCCCGCGCCGTGGCCCATGCTATTAGCCGGCCGGCGGCGGCTCGATTGCTATTAAAGGATTAGCGTGGGGCACAAAGCGATGGCATTTTCTCTCCTTGCCCCTTGCCCCTTGTCCACTGACCTCCCCCTACCTCACTCCGCACTCCCCGCCCCCTCCGGCCTCAGGCGGCCGACCGTCAAGACCTTTCTACATTTGCATAGTCTTATAGAACAAGCTTAGATTTTTTTTCGTTTTCGCAACGTTCTTAAAGGATAATGGATGCATGCCATTTTCTTTAGCTTTAGCGCCTTTTTCTTAAAGCCAAGACTTTCAAACTTTGCACGTCTCGAATTTTACTTTTTATACGAGATTCTTAAAGAACTTTAGAGTTTTTTTTAATACTGATCAATACTGTATACTAAAGTAAGAAACAGCTAATCTACAGGAACATTTTCTTATCACTCTTTAGACTCTACCTCTGTAGTACTACGTCTGACTTCCTCAATAAATTACATATTATTTACTATTATCATAATTGAATATTAGGATTATTGATCAGCGCTATCTGCATTCCCCGATCACAGTCAGCATCCACCTGCATATCTTAAATAGCGGCACATCCGACACTTCAAAGCACGCGCGGTATGCGTCGCCGCGCGCATTCTCCACGCCGGACGCGTTATCATTCTATAACAGTATTATTTGAACTATCATTATTGATAAAATGGAATTAATACTCTCCGTTTACTCTAAGTAATAATATTCACAGACTTTTTTCATCATGCTTACTATGGCTACTAAACTGTCATAGCAAAAAAAAACTAAAATCATTTTATAAAAGAATATTGCGTTTTCCAGACTTACGTGTTTAATTTATTAAAGCTTATTGCTACATATAAAGTTGTATATAATTGTTGTCAGCCCTGAAGCCTCGCTCCGTCCTGTCTCGCCTCAGCGCAGATTGTAGTTGACGGATATTAATTCTTATTCTTTTATGTTTCCCAGTTTGTGTCCGGGCATGCGTTTAATTCAATAACGAACAAGAAGCTACGAAGGGCTACGTTAGCCGTAGTATTTGGACTTAAATAGTCCGCGTAGCATTGCTACGATATTATCGTAGCAGCTCTACTAAGGCAACATTCTACGATTGTGCTAGTGTTTAAAGATTTACAATAGATATTACAAATACCTTTTTTTTGATATTTAGAAATTACAATAATACGTAAAAAATATGTTTATGAATTTATGTTATATTTTAGTAATACCACATCCATTATTTCTAGATATTCCTGAGATACCGGTCACAAAGTGCTACTTAGTCTGATTGGACAAGTTTTTCCTATAACTCGAGAGTCGAGAGGCGGCCGTTAACGTCCGTTCTTCTGTGAAATTGGCCTCAAACTTTGATGAACACAGAGGGTTGTAAGAATTACGATCAGGTAAAGGGATTACTAGAATTATCACTTTTAATCGTTTAATAATGACAATTATTTTATTATCAACTTATGTAAGTTGTCTCAGTATATGTGTTTTTCGATTTTCATATGTACATATTTACCCGATGCTCTTACGGTGAGGAAAAACATCGTGATGCAATCTGCTCATACGCGAGAAGAAATTCAAAGATATGTGTGAAGTCACGCAAAATACGAGCTAGGAAAATGGAGCCCATCATACGTAGTACTACTACTACTATCTCAGTATTTTTTTAATGAAAGATATGAAAACATGTTATTGTACAAGTTGTTTAGCAGTTAATAACGGAAGGCACCACAAGTGAACTTAAATAAACGAACTATTAAAACTGATTTAAACATACAGAAGACCTTACTTGTCTAAAATTTCACACCTATCGTTTTCAATTCATTATCAAAACTAAGAAACCTCAAGTCACTGTCGAATCAATATCCACTGTCCATTTATAATGCCGAACGTCTATACTCGTTTTAGTTGTACAAACTTGTACATGCAGTTAGAATAACCCTTATCTCTTCGGAATAAGATTCATTATACTTTGTTCTAGTGATATTGTTATGTCTCGAGGTATATTGGCGTGATCACGTACTTGACACGTGGACGTACACATCCAAAGTTCGCCGACGTCGGCTGCACTCACAAGATATCCTGGTACAACGCAACTTTCACGTATCGATGGCCGGTTATTTGTAGCGTGAATTTCTACGAATACCCGTAAGATGTTCAAATTATACAGTCGAACCTGGATAAGCGTCCAAGGGACCGCGATATTTGTCTCGCATATAGGGGTTTCTCTTTTATCCAGGTCTCGTTTATCCTGTCGTGAACGTTAAACAGTGCCCACGACCCCGCCGTAATACGTGTGAGGGCCGTCAGGTTTTAGTGGGTATTACGGTCACCTTCTGTGGCCGGCGAGTCCCACACTCTCTACGCCATTGCACGCCCGGCGTAGAGGTGCCTAAATGCATTTCCTGACGATTAAAAAAAAAAAAAAGGTCTCGTTTATCCAGGTTTGACTGTATTAATGAATGCGGCTAAAATTCACGTGTTGTATTTCGGTAACGGTTCGGACTCTTCAGGAATCCATCATCACGAAGAGTCCGAAAATAGTCGGTACCATTACCGGAATACAATACGTGAGTTTATTGAAAATTATTTATTTATCTTCTAATGAAAGTAATTCAGTAAGTCAGATAGAAACAATTTTTTTGTTAAAAATAAAATACAACTACTATATTCATATCAATTAGTTAAAAAAACTAAAAAAAAGACATAGAGTTCTATTTAAACACGAAAATACTTAGTCAATATCTAAAAAAAAATCTATGTTTTTTTTAAATAGAGCCATCCGAGGAGGATACATTCAGAAGTTCTTAAACTTTATATTACCTTAAGGGTTGTTCACATATTTCAAAATAGATGTTTCCTTCGCAATATAGCAGATAACAGGACACGAGCCGATAGCGGATGTCTTAAGTGGCTGAGAAAGGGCTGGGGGCGTTTGAGCATATTTATATTCCCAATATATCCGAGAGGTTGTCAGTCGACAACTTGAACACAAGTTCCGAACTAGTTTGTTGAAGGGTTCCTGTCACTAACTGATGTAAATATTTACAACGTTCTAAATTTAAATTCGTATCATTATTGCTTGAAAATTTCCGGTACTTCTAGGTAGCTCATTTATCTATCGTTAATATGTGTAAGTGAAGAAAGAACGAATTTTCCGAAAAATTATAAAATTCAATCATTAAAATGTTAGTATTATAAAAGTCAAAATTACCGATGCAGTTCGGTCTCCTTTCGAATTTTGTTGATAAACGCAGTAGCATAAGAAAAGCTTTGGAAAGATGTACTGAATTCATGAACATTTAGGACCGAAAAATGACAATGACTGTTGTAAAAGACGTGAAAAACGAAACTACGACAATAAAATAATTACAACATAAGCATAACCAGGGGATTACCCAAAGTATCTTTCGATTGGTGATATCGCTGGTGGAATCGACAAAATGTATGAAACTGACAATATCATTCGATAACTAACATACTTGTCACGTGTGAGATTTCGAAAGTCATTGTTAGTTCCATACATTTTTGATGTACGCTATCGAATCTTTGTAGCGCATCTACTTTAGGTAACCTCTCTGTAAGGTAACTAGTTTCTAATGTAATACACATTTATTTCCGCAAATCACCTCAAAATCAATCAATTAAAGTTATCAAGATCCGATAAAAATCTTATTTTTTACGTAAAGAATCACGTGTCAGTATAAAATACATTTTTTTCTAGCGAGTCACTCCAAACCTGTTAGATCAACGACGCATTTAATTTCAGCTACAATAGAGATGCCAGGGTATGGGAGTGATCGAACGCTGTCCCCTGGGCTATTTCTGGATCACGCTTTACAATGATACAAGCGTGAATTGTAAATAAAGGTTTTTGTTTTGGTAAGTACAAAAAAGAGTCATATTTAAAAAAAAAACAAAGATTTCATCAAATACTGTACAGCCTTAATTTTTTAATAAAAGGGTCATATTAAGCTTATAATTTCATCAAAGCTTTAATCTAAAGCCACAGATTCTCAGTTTTAAATGTACAGTTCAACTGCGCAGTTAGAACTGACGTGTGTAGGCAAAACTGAGAACTGTACAGTTCTACTGTGCAGTTAAAACTGACGTACTCAATGTTAAAGAACTAAACGTCTGTAGCCTGCTTAAATTTATTTTAAAGAATAAATAGCATACTAGTTAAGACTCGCCGAAGCTGTAATTCGTAGTATCTGTCAATCATTAATATGCAATCGGATAAAAATGTTAAAGGAAATCCTTATGATTATGTCGCGAGCGGGAGGTCAGGATGTTTGCCGTGCCCGGTGGCCAGTCCCACTGTTTGCTAACGAGTCTCTCATTTAGCGAGTTAGACGTCCGACAAAGCCGCTGCCGTCTCATTTGGATAATGCTATGCAAATACGTTGATACTGTCAACTGAAACCCTTTTGCACTCCAAGTTTAATTGTTTAAAATTTAAAATGGCAAATATTTCATCATAGAGATAAAAATGTGTATTTATTTTATTTTTAAATTAATTTTCTAGTTATCATTAATGTGATTAATTAATGATTACAACAAATGCTTAATTAATTTTAACTAATTAATTAGTAATTAAGTTCATATTTAGTCGAACTCTACAATCCGAATATGAATGTAAACTAAGTCCTGCTTAAAATAACCATACGGAAGTAGTTTTCTACCGATTCTAGTTAGCAGTAAAAGTTAACGACAGAATCTAATCACCAGACCTTCGCATCTTTAATTCATAATCACCAGACTATAATTTGGTTGTCGGATAGCCGCGCAGTGGGATATTGGTTGGCGCGACGCCGCCGTACTCCGCGACAATAAAATTTCACGCGACATAAAGCAAAAACACACCCCCAACGCATTACCACTGTTATTTCTCATGACCAAACAAATAAGACCTCTCAACTATCATACATTGTTCCCCTCTTCGGTCATAATACGAAATATTAAAGGAACCACGACAGGTCAGGTTATCTGGTGCATAAAACACATCTTGTTATGTTAGTGCGGATATAGTCAAAGTTCTGTCGGATGTTAACTATGAAAAGTTTGACAATAACGAGGACCGTTTAATGTTCGATGTTAGTATCCGTTTAATATAAGTAAGTTATTTTTAATCAAAATAATAGGAATGTTATTTAAAAAAAAATACTGCATACTCTTCAAAGACGTTACATGGAAAAGTTATCAAGGGAAACACATAACACAATACATATTTCTATTTATCTTCATTCGTACTGAAAACAAATATATTTTTTACATTAAAATTGACTTGCAGATAATTAGGAAAAATTCTGTATCAAAAAAACACCAAATGGAATACTTTTTTAATACTAAAATGCATGGAATATAATTATTTGTTTCATCAATTAAAACAAAATCTATTGACCATAATATATCTGGGACTGTACCGAGTTCGACTTCAATCGATAACAAGGAAGATCTAACATCAATATTTGAGTAAAACTCTCGTCTTATTACCGGCTAACGAGGGTACATTTAAAACGAAAAGAGATTAAAGATTTGGTTTTACATTTTGATACTTGTAAATGGCTTAGTTAAGTAAATTTAAAAAAAAATGCCTAAGCTTTATTTAAATTATAATTTAAAGATACAAATACTTTGTCAGGTTTATGGTATACATAATTCAAAGTAACAATAGGATTAAAACATTGGTCATGGTAATTATCACCAAAAAATGTACCATATTTATTACTTACGTATTTACTGAGGAAAATCATGGGACAAATAAAAAAAACATTTAAGGGTAAAAATATGTTTTGTAATTACCTCCATAAAAATATTAAGTTTGGAAATGTTTCAAATTGTAAACCACAAAACCTTTAACTCGTGCTTTTTTGTGACCACAAATTCTAAACGACTCTACACATGCTGAAGCAAATCCATCGTAATAAACCTATACGTACACATCTAAACAGTAGCTAAATAAAAAAAAAAACAATATCGCGTGTAGTGTAGCCCAGGGTTGAAAAACGTCTCGGACACCAGCGCGGGTGTGGGGTGTAATTTGAACAAATGAGCGACGGCTACGAAACTAAATTAAATTCGCGCCGGACTCGCTCGCTGCTCGCCGCCCGCCCTCGCCGTTCACCAACAGATTACGGAAGTCGACCGATGCGGCCTCCGCAATTTGTATCGATTTATGTCTAACACAACTATTCCTATCATACGTGCTTCTTTAGACTGTTTAAGAAAATCACTTCAAACGTGTTTTACTGACACTTTTGAGGGTTCCTGTAGCAGATAGTGCTTCTGCTGTCTCTATTAATATTAAAAAAACAACATACAGACGAATTGAGAACATCCTCTTTTTGGAAGTCGATAAAAAGGAGAAAAATTAAATTTGTGGTTTCAAAAAGCATTACCTAATTCAGAGAATATCAAAAATCAATTAAACAGTAAACACTCAACAGTTCAGGAAGCAAAACGTACAGCCTTTTCAAACCCAAATCAGTACCATATTGACCGAATGCAAATAAATTCCTTGCTATCCGGTATTTGAACACGTCGGTCCGTGTTCCCTCCCCGCACACCGCGCCGCGCACGCCGCACCGCTCGTCTCCTAATCAAAAAATTGAACTTTCAATAAAGGGAATCATTAATTCTTTTTAGGGAGGGCTCCCGTAAGATCCTAACGAAGTCCGCAACAATCTTGGCATGTTTCTGTCGGATAATTATTTGAAAGGAATACTGTACTGCGGGGTGA
>QDHC01000296.1:652100-673273 GCA_013186455.1 Papilio dardanus tibullus | reverse complement strand
TCTTTTAATCTCAACAAGTCTAAATAGAGACGATATATATATATGATAGTACACACTCTTTATTTATAGATTTTTGGGTATAATAACTCGTAGGGTTTTGGTAATTAGTCGCTAAACGCCGGGGTCGCGGGGCTGCGGGACTCGGACACCCCAGCTTTGTTTTTCATTAGACACCGCTGCCGGCGCGCACCTAACTGTCTCCCCTACTTAGTAATGTGTAAAGTACTTAGACACGTCTCTAAAGTTTATGTACTCTCTAAAATTCAATCTCTAATCTCCCTATAACTTACTTCGTGATGTTATTTACGTGTAGAGTATTTTGATATTATCAAAATAATGAAAATAATCTACCAAAATTTTTACGTGTACATCAGTAGCAATTAGTTGTTTTTTCTATTATGTGGTAATCGATAAAATATCGATAATTCTTTATCTGAATAATTTTCTTTTAAATATTTAATCTAATATTTATACGTTTTAAACTGTCACGATGAACCTTCTATTCTGTCAAAACCGTCCAAACCAGTCAAAACATTTCTATCCTCAAACAAAACTGGCGCCTTAAATTAAATAAAATCTACAAAACAAATTTTGTAATCTTGATTTTTAGCCGTATTTTATTTAACAATATATTTATATTTACAAGAAACAAAAATTATAAACAATTTTATACTGTCTACGATTAATTTTATACCAAGAAATGATCATAACCTATAATTGTTCCTCGTAATAATGTACGGTGCAGAAAAAGAATTGCATGGAAAAAGTTCTATGGGAAAAAATAAAAGAATAGTGGTGTATGGTATTAGCTATTTCTTTAATAAAACAAACAGGCTGAAACAATGGTAATTTATACAAAGGAGCAGAGCAAGGAGAAATATATTAACGATGTATCATTCATAGATATGTACAATGATTCAAGGGACATATTGCAAATCATAGATTCTAATTTCATTTACCAGAATCTTATAAATCGCAATGAACACTTGAAATTGTACAATGAGAAGCCATTGATACAAGATGAAGAGTCGAAGAATAAACTTAATACGCTTAAAATTCCTGACAAACGTGTGTAATTATTACTATATCATACTATCTCTTATCGTTTCGTTAACTTTACTCTTGTTAAAAATAATATTTGTTTACTGTATACTCAAGGGTATTAAGCTATTATAATAATTGACGTTATCAAATTAGGATTATTTCCTACTAAGAGCATTATTTTGTAAGACAAATATCCCAAGGATATTGTTGTATTTGAAACCAGCAAAATCTTTTATTCCTATGTTTTTTCTTTCTTTTCCTGATACCAACGCTTCATCAACAAGATATATTGTAACTTGCCATTCTCATTGTAAAAAGTTTTGGTCTCACAGCTAGTAAAGAAAAACCAACAACCAAACCAACTCAAAGCATGAATTGGAATGAATATCAAAACTTAGACGTTATCTATGCTTGGATGGAGAGTTTGGAATACAATTATCCTTCACTCTGCAGCGTTATACCTATTGGAGTGACTATAGAAAATAGATCTATGAAAGTATGTATTTTTCAATAAAATATTTAATCGACCTAAAATTCTGACTAGAAAATGTAGTATTTTTTAGGCTACAGAGGCTAGCCATAGGTTTGTGTTGAAAGACTACCTAAGTTCTTTGCCATGTTGAGATTCTAAGTACCCTTCATTGAGGCGCCCAAATTTTCATCTATCGAAGACGTAACAAAACGAAACAGTTATTATTTAATCTCAATCGTCCGCTTCATGCCTAGTGTTAAAAAATCGTTATTAATCAATACTATCTAGATACTGAAGATTTCTAACAGCGACGTACAGAACGAATCGGTTTGGATGGACGCCGGTATCCACGGCAGGGAGTGGATAGCGCCCGCTGTCAACACATTCATTGCTAATTACATTGTGAACAATTTTAAAAACCTTCCGTCATGTTTTACTAACAAGGACTGGCAAGTAATCTTCTTGTAATACAAAATATCAATAGCCTTATTTCTTAGTCATCTTATACACCATATAAGACCAGCTATGTTAGAAAGCAGTCTAACAATTTGGATAATTGAGTTGGGCTTCCAATTATTTACGTAACTTCAATAAACAGGTTTTCACCGTTAATTTCTAATCCGATATCATTTAGGAATTTTCCTTTTAAAGGTTAAAATTTCTTGAACGAATATATAATATCGGAACTCAAATCTAGTTTACTTTGAAATATTAAACGCGTTTGTGCAAAGTCTTAGTGTTTTCTTTGCTATCAGGTATTTCTTGCCGGTTGCGAATCCTGACGGATACGATTATTCGCATAAAGTTGATCGCATGTGGAGGAAAAATCGTGCTTCGTACGGCGGAGCAATATCTGGTGTCGATCTAAACAGGAATTTCAGGTGAATATCTTTAAAAATACAATTAATATCCACCGAAGTAAACTTTTATACTCCCAACACTTATTTACTGAGAAAGAAATTCTTTATTGTGCCATAAAATCGAAATTTTACAATTTATAACGTCAGTTAATTACATAAAGGTCGTCAATCATGTTTAATGTTTTGGAATTATCCAAAATTAAATCGTTATTTAAGTGATCGAAAATTAAACGAACGGTTCATTATAATAGTAGTTTTACCATATAAATATGTATCATCATTATTTGAAGAACACAATTTTTTAATTCATAAAACTTTCACCCTCGACTCGGTGGCATGTTATTGTATGCAGAAGGCGGAGGATCACTTTGTGTATGGAAGACATTGAGTAAGGTCAAAGAGAAAGAGAAAGAAGAAAGCCTTGGACAAAAACAGGGGCAGGCTGATTATAAGGATGATAATAAATTATTTTATTATATCAATTATATCATCTTTACATTTTAGTTTTGGTTGGGGTGGCACACATTCCTCAACTGATCCTTCGAGTGCATTCTTTCGAGGTCGGGAACCATTTTCAGAGCCGGAGAGCACAGCCATGAAAGTAACGTATTAATATTTTATTACAAAAGTAGCCGAAAGTTCGCAACAAGACAATCCATATGCACTGAGAACTTAAGATACAACAGAATATACCAATAGTTTGTGATGTAGACTGCTACCTGGTATATATTGTGATGTATACCATCATTGCATATGGGTATTACAAAAAATTGTAAAATATATCGAGCGTTGAATATGTAAATCCAGTATAATTTAGATGTAATATACCGTTGATACCAAAATCGTGTCATCCGCGATGGACGGAGAGATTAAACTGCAAATAGGGTTTAGTCGTAAATCAATTGCAATGCATCAGTTTTAAATCTATCCGCCGCGTTAAAATAATACATTAAATAGTTTAATGCGCGTATTAATTTATATTATGTTTCACTAATTAATTGTCGAGGTTTTTGCAGACATGATTTTTTTAAAAAAATGTAGCAATTATTAGATATTAGATACATTGTAACAAATTAATCTGTTTTGATGTTTTTCCCATCGTTTAATGTTTAAAAATGACTATATATTTCTTTATTATATCAACTTTAAATAAATTTGTTTTACCCAATTTTATTTATTTAGGAAATTTTAATGAATTCTGGCATCAAATTCAAAGTATACGTCACTCTACACAGCTTCGGTCAAGTGATTGTCTTCCCTTTTGGGTATAGAGACGAACTCTGCCCTGATTACATGCGACTACTTCGAGGTGCTACTGCTATGTCTAAGGTTGTTCACATTGATTACTGGTACTCTTCTATTAATTCTCTGCATAACATTTTCAACGTAGTAGGGATAAAAGGTTCATAGGTGTATGAATAAAAGTACGAGTTCCCGACGTATTTGATTGCAAGATTGTATTGCGTAACCACTTCTAACCCCAGGGCTCCATTAGACCGAGTTCGCGGGAAATACGGAGATTTTGGTTCTGCGTAAGACCGTTTTTTGCCACCATCGGTGTAATGAAGCTCTTGGTTAAGACTAACGTTGCAGATTCACGTAGCTTCATATACTTGTAATTTGAAGGTGAAGCCGGCAGAATCTGCATAATTGTTTAAGCTATTGATGATTTTCACAATTATGCAAAGATCATTTTTTATTAAAATATTTTTTCACTCAGGCTATATATAAATCGACCGGCAACATTTATAAAGTTGGCATATCGAGGGATGTAATGTACGGTGCTTCTGGAACGAGTACAGATTGGAGTTACGGTGCAGCGAAAATACCTTACTGCTATTTGATAGAACTAAGAAGCAAAGAACACAAGTTCGAATTACCTAAAGAAGAAATTAAAGAGAATTGCATTGAAGTTTTGCATTGTATACAAGCGTTGATGGATTTTGTTGACAAGAATCCTGTTGATAATGAAAATACAAATGTAACCCCAGTTCCCAGTTAGGCTAAAATCAAGGACAAAAAATAAAAAAAAAATGTAAAATTTTAAAAAGTATGTAAAATTTTGTGCTATCAAAAATAATTACTTTAAATATTGGACCCGAGAAATAAAAAACAATGCAAAGAAATTTTGATATGCAAAATTATTAAACGATTTGAGGAGATCTTAAAAAAAATAACTTTAGTATGATAGACTCAAAGGGAAATAACATCTTGCATGGAAGTTTTTATATGCAAAAGACATTTATTATTTCTAAGGACAATCAGACTTATAAAGGTGTCATGTTAATTTTGAATTAATCTAATCGCTTACGAGAAAATACTAAGTATCAAGAATTCAAAAACATAAAATCAATAAGATTCAAGTTTCACTTTAAATAAATCTAAAGTAATGGAAACTATTTTCATTTTTGATAAAATAAGGTTTTAAGTGAAGACAACAACTTAAAAAAAAGAAAACTAATTGTCAAGTAAACGTCAAAAAATATGAATTCGTTTTAAAATGTCTCTCAAATGCAATATAAATTTCAAGTGATCAATAAATTCAAACATTCCGAATATCCGACAATAATATCTATGTTCTTAATTTGAGGGTTTAATAAATTAGCTCAAAGTGGCACCGCCATGCGTGAAGTCGCTGGGGGCAAAGACTCAAGTATGGGAAGTTAAGCTTAACAGCGAGAAACAAAGGTGTTTCATCAAGACGTTGGACACGGTCGGAGGTATACATATTTATTTAAGGAATACATATTTAACTACTATACTATTTAAATTATTTTTAATTTTTAAATTCAAAGTATAAAATGCTGTACGCTAGGACCATTGGACCTTTTTCAATAATTATATTTAATAGTAAATGACCCGAAGCTATAAAATTTATTGCCGAAGCTATAAGTTTTATTCACAGAAAATAAAATGCTGATTTTTAATTTATGTAAATAAAACATTAAAAAATGGAACATTTCCTTTAATTCCAAGATTTATATTTAAGGATAGTTCTTGAGAATGTCAATGTCAATTAAATAAAGCTCAGAGACATATTTTTGTACTATTACTACAGCCGTGTTTTTACTCGTACATTAAGTCAAGCAACTTATTTTAGCGGTTAACATCTGGAAAGAAGAACGCAGCTCAATGGATATAATGGTGGAAGGGCCGAAGTCGACTCAGGTCGCTGAGTTGCTATACGAGCGGAGCATCCCCTTCGCCGTGGCCATCGGCGATGTGGGCCCCATGATGGACCGCGAGGGCGTCAGGCCAAAGCATCGGAAATGTGCCACTGGGTCAAGTATGTTCACAATTCCAATGTATAATCCCGTTTCTTTCTATATTATTGTCTGTTTTACTCATTCCAACTTTATGTAGAGTAAATGTAGTCTACGGTCTTCCCCATCTATATTATCCTTCAAAAGAGTAGATATTGTAATCTTTATTTTTTTTAAATAAAAGCGACTCTACCAAATGCGCGATGACACCAGTGGGCTTACCCAACATGGTTTTCGATCGGCGATGTCGCTGATGGAATCGACAAAATGTATGAAACTGACATTGACATTCGATAATATCGAACGTCAATGTAACTTTCATACAAATTTGTCGATTCCATCAGCGACATCGTCGATCGAAAAGCATATTGGATAGGCCCACTGGTCGTCAGAAAAAGTTTTTTCCTAGCAGTATATTGTTCCGGGTCGGAGTGGAAGGATGACTCAATGTCGAAGTCAAATATTTCTGTTTCAGAATTGAGTCATTTCTTCTATTATAAACAAAACCAATGACGTAATTATAATCCGTATTACGATAATTAACTTTCAAATTCCAAAAGTCATTAGTATATTATCCTTAATCGTTCTAATGTTCAGTCTTTTCATTACTAACAATAACTAAAGGATGATTAACTTTTGAAAAAAGATTAGTGTTTAAAGAACTTCCTCGTAATTTAGTAATACATTGTTTAATTGCATATTTAAAATTGTATAGATTTACTTTAACTTTTCATTTGGTCAACAGACTTCACCGAGAAAGGGTTCTCCTATTTTGTTTTTTTCTTTCGTGTTTAGAGGTGCCAATGGATTGGAAGAGCTATCATCGCTTGGGTGTCATTTATGAGTTCATGGAGAGTCTTGCAGCGGAATGGCCTACCTTATGCAGTGTGTGTACAATCGGAAGATCTGTTGAAGGCCGTGCTATAAAGGTAAGAACTTTGAATAACTCTATCCCTAAAGCTTCATTAGACCAAGTTCGCCATAAAAACGGAAATTTTGCTTTTGCGTAAGGTCGTTTTGTGCGTGAGCTCGGTCTAATGAACCCGTAGGTTAATATTGTAATATGGATTAAGCCCTAAAGTTAGCCCTTTTGTCTTAAAAATAGTATTCATAAGGGGATATTAGAACTATTTACCATGTCGTACTGTTAAAAATAATGGTAATTTAAGCAGGTCGTAGCATAGGTTTACCGTTTCTCTTTGATGCTGTCTTTGTATCGCGCTTTACTTATATACTTATTAGAATTCAAATATCTTTGATTTAGATGTTAAAGATATCAAATGGGAGATGCAACAATGTGGGGGTTTGGATGGACGCGGCGATACACCCGCGCGAGTGGATCAGTACGGCTGTGCTCACTTACGTCGCCGACCAACTCGTCAGAACATACGACCAGCAGCCGGAATACATTGTAAATAAAGATTGGTACGAAATGATTTTTTTCATAATCCAGCGCTGGTTTCGATCGCTGGACTAGGACTATATGTTAAGTTGTGATAGTCTAAAGCTGGCGCTAGTAGAAGACGCGTTACCCTACTCTTTAAATGGTTGTAATTGTTTGAAAGGTCGCTGAGGCACTATAATAATGTAGGAAATAAAAAAAAAACAGCTTCAGTGCTAATAAATGTGTCTCCTGGCATATACGTGCAAATAAAGTAAACTGTTCCCTCTAGACGTGTTTTTTATCGAAGTATTTTTTTGCAGGTTTATAGTACCCGTGGTGAATCCTGATGGATATGAATATACCCATACACATGACCGTATGTGGCGGAAGAATAGAGCGCGATATGGCGAATGTCACGGCGTAGATCTTAATAGAAACTTTAGGTAAGAACTTTATTAGAGACGAATAAAAAGAGAAGAGGAATTTTCTGCCACGCACAGCCCCGTTGTGGAACGGTCTGTCCTCGGTGGAATTCCGAACCAGTATGACTTAGGGTCCTTAGGGAAATGAGCCTATCTCTTTTCAAAAGGCTAGCAATGCATTTGCAATTCCTCTGGTGTTGCGAATGTCGATATAAAAATAATTTGCTTTTTAGTTATGGCTGGGGAGAGCGAGACGAAGAAGGGTCGTCAGACGATCCTGCTAATATTTTCTACAGAGGTCCTGAACCATTTTCTGAGCCAGAATCTGCAGCAATAAGGGTTAGTTACTATCATTTAGTAATTAGTTAATTTTGGGTTGATCTAACTATAATTACTCCTAGTTCTCATTCTAGGAGTAATCTAACTAGAAAAATGGTTTTGCTGCAATAACTATTTCTTGAATAATTACTAACAAATTCTAATCCAAGTACATTTCGTATGTGTAGCAAGCGATCTGCAGCGCGGGCACCAAGTTCAAGGTGTTCCTGTCGTTCCACAGCTACGGCGAGGTGATCATCTTCCCTTGGGGCTACACGGGAGACCCATGTCCTCATTACGTCCAGATGCTGGAAGCAGGCACTGCCATGGCCAAGGTAACACCTCGTGATCTTATTCTAGTGTCGGTACCGACTAGTTTCAAAGCCATCAGGGGCTATTCTTCAGGGTAATTGAGTTCTTGATAATAAATACGTCTCATAAAGACGTTTAAATTAAAAATAGCTGCTAAATTGTTTTTTACTATTTATAATTTTATATAACCTAAACATGTTTTGTTTGTATTACATGTAAAATTGTTGTAATTTTTAATTGTTTGCAGGCTATCCAGCAAGCGAGCGGTCACATTTACAAAGTGGGCAGCACAAAGGATCTCATGTATTACGCCTCTGGGACAAGCACCGACTGGAGTTACGCTGTCGCCAACATTCCGTACTCGTACATGGTGGAACTGAGGGGGAAGAGACATCGCTTCTTATTACCTAAAGAAGAAATAGTTTGCACATCCATAGAAGTACTATGCGGAGTATCAAGGTTAATGGAGTATATTGAAAAGTTTAACAAAGTGACGCCCGCTCTCAGTGTCGAGTCCTGCCAGTCGCAGTCTTTCGCGCCGAAAGTTCCACGGACGCCATCTTGGGTTAGTGCCAGATGTCATTCCTGTAGGAGCTCCAGGTCCTGTTGTAAAGGCAGCCCGTCTCCTTCCTGCTCCCGATCTCACTCGAGACAAAGTTGTAACGCTCAGAAATGCGACAGTACACATTCTAAGTGTCGCGGTTCACCGAACAAAAACTGCAATTTTACCGGGTGCCAGTAATAGATATTAAATAATAACTGATAACTGTATACGATTAATCATAGATTTGAATTCTTTTATAGTTGATATACAAGTGTTGATTGAATAATTATAAAATTATAATCAAGAAAATATGTTTTTGACTCACTTTTGATAAATCACGTCAAGACCAAGCTTAGAATTAATTATTTAATTGGAAATTGTATCACTAGATAGTAGAAATGGTTCATTCACGAAATACGTTGACTTTGTGGTCTCAAGGTTCTAATTTAAACGAAATATCCATTTAATATGTCCCTTGTGTGTAATGTGCTTGGATTACATGTGCAACTACGAATAAATGTATTTAAAACTATAATATTATGTTTTAAAATAAATTCAGCTTTAAAGTATTTTATGGAAGCAATCCAAAAATTTGTCCCTCACAACCTGCCTTTACATTATGTTCAACACAGGCTTATTGATTCGTGACTATCGTTGCCAAGTTTTAAATTGTATTATCATTTTGTATTACACCATAGATATGGAAAATAAAAGAACTGATTAAAAATTTCAGTAACTTTATTTACAGACTTTTGCATTATTTTATAATACAGTCAACAATTAATTACCGTACGCAATTCACATTTATTTTTCTAACGTAAAAACATCTATAGACACGTCACTATTGCACGAATCTCTTATCCATAAACAGTTCTACGCAATGCAATTATTGTCCATTAGAACTCCGTAAACAGGACGGTACAACCGCACAGAACTTTTAAAACACGGCAACTTTTAAAACATCCTGTTCTTAAGATAATCCTACTAATATGGTCGCCAGACGTCTATAGGCCGTCTCTCCGGCGTCATCATTGACTTGCTACGCGTTCTCATGCCCTGGTCGGGCCATTCTGGAGACGCGGGTCGTTTCTTTGCTACTCCCGAAAGCGATGAACTGCCCTCGTCTTCTCTGTCCGGGCTGGATCTAGAATCTTCTTGTGGGGGCTGTGGTCTTAGCCACCAGTCGTATCCACCGTAGAGTTGCGAGTAGAGCCATGCGGGCGGAGTGGGAAGGAGGGGTGAGTTTAAGAAGAGCTGTGCGGCGAGGGCGCTGTGGAAGAGACTGGAAGGGGCGGGAAGAGGCTGCAGTGGCTTTCGCGTCCTTACGGAGGTGAAGGCGCCGGGGCGTTCGTCGGGAGGTGGGCTGTCGGAGGCTGTGACAGAGATGTCGTCGTCCTGCGGTGATCCGGGCCGAGAGCCGGGCCGCGACGTCGCGGGGCTCGTCGTGCTGTGCGCGTTCATGGTCGCCGGAGTCTCTGACACCACCTCTGTGGGGAAAGAAAAAACATAAAATTGGCATTCATATTATTTTACAGCGATTTATAAAATGAATCTGGTGAAACTTTACCTGTCTCGTGAGGCGGCGGGGGCACGTGCGGAAGCTGCGTGTGCGCTGGTAGCACGTGGGGAGAGAAGTGCGCGTGCGAAGGTAACATAGGGGGTGGATAGTGCCGGGCGAGCGCCCCCCACTCGCCCCCCGGCAGACCTGCCAGCTGGTGTGCTATGCCTGTCAAAGAATTGTTTACATTTAAAAAAGTGGCGACGTGAATATGATTTAATGATTTTGAGGATCTACAATAGTTTCGGATAAGTGACTTTGCTGCTAGCTAAATACTGAATCTCATCAGCCCATGGGTGTTAGGTAGATTTATCCTAAAGTAAACCTCTCAACAGTTATTTTGTCGAAACATTGTGATGACATAACAAGTGAATCAACAAAACAATGACGCTAAGAGTTATCGCGAGACGCTCCACTAACGCTAACGGCGCGCTTAACGCTCTCATCAGAATATTTAAATAATGAGTGAGACGATTCCCCACTCCCCCACAAAGCCGGTTACAATTCCCTTCTTATCTCAGCCCGAACAGTCGTCAGCCTATAGTCAACTTGATTGCGTAATATTAAATTCATTTACAGAAAGTTGTCTTTTTTAATACGTCGTCTATTATTTTAATGCTTAAATGTTTTGAACGTATTCAAATACACCAACCTCCGACCCCAATTCACGTACGAACAAACCTATTCCCACCTCAGGATATCTACTATCATTCAAATATTGAGTACACAAATTAAACTTTGACGTACTTAGCTTAACAACTGAAATCCTAAAGTAAAATAAAGAAAACAAAATACGACAATAAAAAAACATATTTGTAAAATAGGAAATGTGTTTTGGTGTCATAATTTCCAGTTGACATTTTTAAGCGCATAAATTAAGGAAGTTTGCCGGCCCCGCGACCCCGTATATTCGGCTTAACCCTTTAGCACCCACCTTGGGTAATTCCCACCCCGAACCAACCCAACCCTTTCAGCAATAGAATAAATTACAGGCCGTTTTATGTCGCAGATAGCGTCGCTGCGAAAATGTAAAACACATTATTTTGAATCCGACCGCTTAGCCTTTATAGGTGTAGTGCCTCTCTCCTCTGCAATTAGACAAAAGATGTTTTTGGGGATTACTCAGTTTATTTCGAATCAGCTTGATGCTTTTACGATAACGATTCGAGATATTGAATCGGCTTTCGTTTTGACATCGTTTTAACGCCTTTCTAAAGTCTCAGTCGTTACATTAGGAAATGAGAATGATAGTTAAAATAAAAGCTTTATTATAATGTAATTTAAATTCATTTAATTTTAACGCTAAACAGTCTTTGGAAATGACCATAAGTTATATTCCTAGTGAATCTTTAAGTGCCCTAAGTAACCCATAACTATTTAGCTAATAATGAAAAATGGCCTTCCACAAAAGTATTTTCTTAGTAAATTAATTACGGATATTTTAAATTAAACTCAAACTTCAAGTTCTTAACTACAATTAGTTAATTTAAATTAATAATGAGTGGTTAATGTAATTATCATACAAAATAAAATAAATTACATTCCTTTTCATAACTTATTGATTACATTATGCTTTTCTTCTTTATTTACTTTTAACATGTTTATTAAATTCCTTTACTATTTAAATCAATACTTATTAACATAATATTTACGTTTGTGTTATGATAAGAAAAATCTGTTTATTTATCTGTGACATAAGAAATGGAAAGGCATTGTTTCATTTTGTATTCGTTGTTCAAAGTTGTAGAAGAAAGGGCCGAAACGGACGATTTGCATTCGTTAAAAATGTTAGAATTCTTTGTTGTTGTGTGCACAGTGTGTAATCGTTGTATAGTGCGACCACAGATTTTGATCTATATTCAATTAAAACGGTCAACATTTTTTAAACTGACTATTTAGCAATGAATATTAAAAAAAATAGTTTAAGTCTTAAAAGAAACTCGGTTTTCTAACTGTCTTATTTTTAACTAGCATATTGTACTCGTATATGAACACAGGCGCAGTCGTCGTATAGGAAAAAATATATAGTACTTCAAAAAGAGAAGATAATTTAATAATTGTGCTTGTTCAATATTATTTCATTAAAACAATAATTGGTTACTTCACAAACAAGTTAGTAAGCAAGCATCAAGAAGTTTAGTTCGTGGTACAATTCTAGAAATCGGCCGTCTTCGAAGACGTGCCCGTACGCTACATTGCTTCAAACGAATGGATTTTTTCTTGGCGGACTTTGAGAAATCGCGCTCCGCCGCGAGAGGGTTGAACCCGAAACATTTTAATGCCATTTGCTAGATTGCGTCTTGCATTTTTCCCGCTTTAACTTTGCCCGACGCTACGGCGCTAATCCGCGAAGACGTCTGGGATTACCCGGATAAAAGTATTTGCGTTTTAGTGTGATTCCGATGGCCAGGGATTAGGGAGGAATTTTTAAACGATTGTCTGAAGCCCTTCGTGGCGATTAACGAAAGGGTTGGTAAAAGCACTTTCGAGTCATTATTTTACATCCCTTTTAACATCGACTACAATTTTAAGAATGCTTTGTCTTTTATTTTTGCTAAGCTGTACTTCGATACACTTATTTTAATTATTTAAATTGCTATTAACATATTGTTAAGTATTGGACGATAAATTAAATCTCATTTTAATCAAGATAAAAGTAAGAAAACCAATTTTTTATATCGTATTTTTAGTACGTATGCATTCAACTATGTTCATTTAATTTTATTAAATATCTTCTACGAAATCCACAGAAGTCTTTAATTTATAAATACGAGTAAGTAAGATGTTGTTAGGTTTAATCTAGATCAAACTATGCGAGGCGTGCTCACATGTTTGGTACCAAGACGCGACTAGTGGAGCAACAGAGATTGATGTCCTCCGTACATCATAAGGTTAATAAGAGGGCTCGCGAACTAACGACTGCGCTTTGTCAACGCGCCTTAACCCGCCGGGCGCCATCTTGCGCGCCATGTTGGATTTCAATCTGCTTAGAGCTTAATGAATTTCCCTCTATTGATTTTGTTTAACCCCTTTTTGTTTTGCTTAATTAACCTTTCGATGTACAAAAGTGACGTCGCGACAAGCGAAAGGTTACCCGACTTGACAGTTTTGCACGTAATTTAAATTAATAAGTAGGTGAGAAGTTTCTTGTAACACGAATAACTTTATATTAATATTGTTACTTTAGAACTCGAAGAGTATTGAAATAGTTGTACCCTTGATAGTGTACTTTACATAGAATACTGAACAGATATAAAACCCACAGATTAGAGAGACTCGACGACATCTTCCATATTCACCATGTAGTTGTAAACATTAACAAAGACATCGCCTGTTCACACAGCAATTTGCTCGTAGCATTTAGAGTTAATCGTAGGCGCGTCATCATCATATGAATTCATTTAAAACCATTTAAAGGCTGTATAAAAGCGCGAATCACGCCGTACAAAAGACTGTATGAGCCGGGCGGGACATTTAAAATTTACAAATGCGTAATTATGCACCCGCATTGTCGCGCCGCGGAAGGGTTACAGCCTCCCCCCTACTCTTTCTTCACTCCTCCACCGCCCCCCACAATACCGGGGCTTCCGGGCCTAATGCTATATTTAATTTTCTCTAAGGCTCCCTCATTAATAATACGAAGGCTGCGACTTTAAGTGGCGCTCACACGACGGCGCGCTACAAGGATATGTAAAATAAATGAAACGCTAATGCGAGCTTGACTTATGCGCTGAATAAATTTAAACTCACCTTTTTAGTCTAAACTTGACAAATAACTTGTATCTAATTAGATGGTATTTTTTTCAAACAACCAAATTATTAATAGACTTGTTAAAATAAATTAGAATGCATGTATGTATTCACAAACATAGTTAAATATTGTGAGAAAAACTCAAGTGATTTTCAATATTGAATTGAATATAAAATTGCACATATCGGCGAAGAAATTCAAAGATATGTGTATTCACGCAAAATACGCGCTAGTCGTGGAGTTGCGGAAAATGTAGCCCTATGCCCTATGCCGTATCCAAAACTTGAAATATCGAAACAGTAGAAGGTGCGTGTAATAGCGATGCGTGAACGTGAGTGAGGATAATTCATCATGACTTTAGAAGGGTTATTGCCGCTCGCTCTCTTCACAGCCGCCACGACTTCTGTCTCTAGACAACACGCGTTAAGACACGAAATTACCTATGTCATAATTGCAAATATTAAAATTAAAAGGGCATAGGGCCAGTAACTTATGTTATTTTTGCTTTTTACTTTAACTATATTGAAATGATTTTAGGTATTTTGAAAAAATTTAAAAGGAAAAAAATAGTAGAGTAGACTGTACTTTCCGTTGGTTTCATAAATTTAAATAAACATTTTCGTAATAGACACTATGAAACCCATTTCAACATCAACAAATATAATTACAATGCATTAACTTGAAGCAACGCGTTGTCTACGATCGCCTACGCCTCGTAGCTTCGTAGCGCGAGGTGTGTAATTGAGTTACGGGCCTTTGACACCCGCCTTAACGAGGTTTGCTCGACTTGCGTGTCCCCCACACTTGGCTTCACACTATCCGATACGTCTTGTGCGTTCGCCTCTAAGATGACGTAACGTGTATTGACCCTACGTTGTCGGTTAACTGGACACGTTACGACACTATATTGCCTCCGTTCTTGTATCTAAGATCAACATCTATTTCTAGTGTAAGGCTCTTCGTACACAAGGCTACAAAAATATGCAATTTCAATCTCTAAGTGTTGACATAATTTGAAGTCACACGTAGACACGCGTACCTGTATACATTCCTCTAGGAGATTGTATTGCATAAGTTATAACCACTACATCTTATGGAACTTAACACGTTTACTGCGGCAAGTAAAATCATAAGCACCGCGGCAGGCCGATATCGGCCTATTACGCAGTGAGCGTGTTAAAAATGCAATGATTAATTAATTCAATATTACGCGGTAATTGTAAAAAAAAATGTTTTCCAAACTTCTTTTAAAAACATAGGTTAACAGCAACCGCGTCAAATATTTCATTATTCAAATACTTCATTTTTATCAAGGTCTTTGTTAGACGGTACAAGGCAGTTGGGGTCGGCAATGCCTAGCGACGCGCCATTTCCGACGGCCGTCGCGTTGGTGACGGACTCTCGAATCGACGGCATTATTATCAGAATCTATAGACAGGAAATGTCTACAGTAGATAACAAAAATATAACAATTATTAACCCTGTTATCAACTAATGTATAACATGTACTTTATAACATAATTTTATTTAAACTTAAGTATAGGTTAAGGCAACTTGACTTTGAACTTTAAATAAAATAATAATTTTACATAACTAATAGACTTCTACAAGCTTTCCTTAAAAAGCTACGAGTAACGCCAAATATTGTTTTCTAGTTTATATCCAAAGATATTCAACTGTACAACAAATTCCTTCAATACAACTTGCAAACGTCAAAAGAGCGCCGAGACTAATAATTAATTGTTGCTTAGAAACTTTTCGGCAAAATTAAATCCCCTCGTAGTATCGGACGTAGAAGTGACAACGGTCCTTGCTGACAATTTAATATCCAATAGAATAGAAATGTTCGACCCTTCTCCTGGCCTACAGAAACAAACATTCCTGTATTATTTTCGTGACATTTTTATTATAAATGTATTTTATTTGTCTTATTCAAATTTTAAGGATACTATGCCGATTCTCCATAAGGACAAGCGCAGGATGATAATGATTCAGATTTTTAAAAATACATTTCAAAGATTTTGAATGACATTTTCAAACTAAAACTAACAGAATATAAAATCGCATAGGCTTATGTCCTGTTACATTATTTTTGTATAAGATTACTGTAAGATGAAAGCTGTTGATTTTTTAATATTAATAAATAAATAAAAGTGTATTAATGTGATACTTGACAGTAACGGCCGAACATTGAAACGAATCTTAAAGTAATCACGCAGTTTACAAATTAACAGACGTCATCTATATGGAGTTTGAAGGAAAAAGAAAACCTTTATCACTTCAACCATAACGTAACCAGCAACGGTTATGATACTAGCAACTTATTGCAGTAAAGCACCTTTAATTTCGAAACAACCAACAATTAAGTTATTGTATATTGTAGTTAGATGACATTAATTTTGCACTACTTTTTAGAAAATTATTAGTAACTAAATACTTACTGTGAAATAAAATTCCTTACCTGACAATTTGAACGGTAACGAGCCCATCAGTGGGTCCGGAGCGAACCTAGGTCCGAAGTGGAAGGGATGGAAGCCGTGGTGTCTCGTCTTTGAGCGTGGCTCCCTCGGTCCGTCCACCGTCACCTTGATCGCCTTCTGGTAGGTCGCGACTTGAGGTGGTGATGTTGCCAGCATAATCGTCAACGTGAATGATTTCCCTGCACAAAAAATAAATAAATAATCTTTATTAACATTTTGTAGTGAGTTTAAGACATTTATAAACAGTTAAAGCAATCTAAATCAAAAATGCTTGATCTTAACATGTAGAGTCGGGTCTACTAGTTATCGGTAGTAGGGTAGTAAAGGTAGATCTTTTTTTCTCAATATCTAATTCCTTATATTAGTAAAAACTACCATAAATCTTTTTAATCATTGTTTGTTACTGATACAAGAACTGCTACGCCTCGTAGCTAATGCGTAGCATTATGCTACACCTACATACAGGCATTTTTATCAATCAATCTGTAACCTTTCACGAATGTATCAAGGAGCATGTCAATCATGTTGCAAGATGGAGGACTTTTGGAATGCATTAAGAATTCGGCTCGGGATTGTCAACAATTATTCTATGTCGACGCAACGTTGCCGACGCCGCTGAGGCTGATTTGTGGCGACGGGGCAAGACGCGCTGCGTGCCGACACGTTGCGACAAATTCCTATCAACAGAGGGCACAAAAAAAGACTTGCATTTCTTAAAACGATGAAGATTGTAGAAAATCAACTGTTTCCAAAATCAGAGTTCTGACATTATTGGTCTAAAGGGCATTAAAATTCGTTCGTCCCGTTTATAAAAAAGGAACTTGATTGTTATTACTAAAAAATAATATAAATAAAATACCCTCATAATATCAAGAAGGTCAGATTCTAACATTGCTTCCAATATTTAGACCTTAAAAGAGCTCTATGTTTTAACAACTTCGCAAAAAAACTGCCAAGAAAAACAGATACTTAATAGACCCATCGTACTTAAAAATACACCCGGAATTCATAGACTTATAGTACAAGGAGTGTTACAATGGAATTGGTTTCGTAACGCATCCGCCGCAAACCGGCCACAAACAGGCGAGCGCTCGGACAGTCGCTACCGTATCGGTACACAGAACATTCTGATACACAGTCATACACACTTAATATAGCCAATCTTGACCAACAAGGAATTTAACACTAAGTTCCCACTGCCAAACATCTGTACAAAATATGTGATATACGTATGTCTTTCTAAAGAGGGTGTAGAATTTGTACATTTGAACGCAGTCTTTTAAAAAAATATTTTTAAAATTCTCACACACTTCAAATTAACTTAACGGAGAAATATACAAATAAGATATCAAAAATAAGTTAATTTTCATATTAACTATATTCGACTCATGAAACCTACGAATTATTTACAAAGTAATTCATTGAAAGAAACTTCGCAGAATGCGGTTTACAATCTCACTACTGCACTCTCTTTCCAAATCATATTGCCTTTTGAATTAAATGTATTAAAAAAGTTTACTTATTCAAATATTTACATTACATTTCTGAAATAAAGAAGATACGTTCACAAACAAAGGAGAGACGTTCAGAGTCTGGCCGGAGGCCAAAAGCCGCGGCGGTGGTCCTTCGGCCATGAAAACGACATAAACACAACCTCCTAGCCCTCCCTTACCCAGCCCGATTACACCCCGCTAACCCGAAATGAGCGGCCACCCGCTTATTTTCATAAAACACACGTAAACTCAACTACTGCCTCAGCGTAACCAAAAATGTTCTTACATTAAAGTAGAATACATGAACTTACAAATGTAATTAATAGTCTATCAACAGTTGTTAAAAGGTTAACTTTTAAGATAATAAGCACGAACTTTGATTTTAACTTGGTGTAAATATCACAAGTGCGGTCAAGAAAAAATATTCATTTAAGTTTTGTACTTCAATCATCATTAAAAAAGTAAGGAACGTAAAACTTTTAAAAACACCAAGCTTTACCGTGCACAAACACTAAACTACACAACGCAAATCTTCATGTGCATTCATTCAGACAGAACAAAAGTGTAAAGAGAATCGCGTACTGTTCTATGCGCCTAGCACACAAGGTAAACTTAAAATAACAAAAGTGGTGGCGTCTGTATCAAAGGGCAAAACATCTGGAGGAAAATAAAGGGACTCAGCACGTATACAGCATTAATCATTTATGCTATTCATAAAAGACTTGCGTCTACCCTCGCTCGTGTACCGACTTCGTGGCCTTACTCTACTTAGCTAGGTTTACAATTGTCGGTGAACTTTTGTTCTTTGCTTAATGGTTTTTAAATATTTTTTTTTGTTATAAAAACATCACTAGATGTCGCTATAGAGGTCTCGAAATGTAGGTTCTTCACGCTGATTGTGTATTGGTTTTTTAGAGTTAATTTAGTCCGGTAAAAACTTTGAAAAACTATTGATAGTACTAGTAGTAGCAAAATGTCCTCTAATATTAGTGTATGCTATTTATTAGCTGTTTAGGTCTTCGATGTTACAATTTAATATTTTATGAAGTTTATGAGAAAAATGCTAACATTAAAAAACGTAAATAAAGTATAGGAATGCGCAATAAAAGCTATGCATTACAATATCCACCCCTGTTGAACATATTGCAGCCAGCACGTGCGACACACTTCATAAACTGAGGATATTGATCCGAGCGCCCCCTAGCGGCGCGACTCTTCATAAAAATATGTTTGCATCAAATAACTCCGTTTACGCTTAAACGCTAACGCGTAGGATAAGTATATCCAAGAAAAGACATGCAGTTGAGTGGAAAATTCTCGAAAAAAGTGTACAAGATTAGATCCGAATAATAAGCTCATATTAAAAAGTATTTACTCAGGTCTTTGAGCTGATTTTCTTCTCCTTATTAATATATCAGCACGCGGCTGTTCGATATCAGAATTAAATTTTAAAAACGCTCATTTGAATAGAAAAATATAACCGATATCAAACCCCCGTCTTAATAGAACCGTAGCCGGCAATTCCGCGAGCATGTCGGATTAAAAATCAGCTTTATAACGTCATAAAGTAGGCGAGGGCCGCGTTAAGATAAGAGTTCTTCGCTTTCTAAGCTAAATAAAAAATGAGCCACAAACGTAATGGTAGCGCCTTTGATCTCGGTTTCCTGGCTTACTGCGGATTTCGTAGCTCGGAGAGCGGCAATTCGGGATATAAAATAGCTAATGTGCTCCGATACGCATTAAGGACATTAGCAAATTGACTATGCGGTGCTCGCTAAGCCTAGCCTACACAAGCGAACAAACGCCTTTAATGCATTTTATTTTCGTCTGTCATCTTTGTCGAGATATCTTTTATTGTCGAAAGGGATGAAAATTGCAAATTGTTTGAAGGATTGTATGTTGTTTAAAATTATCTTTTTGTGAGATCATATCGGCTAGAGAAGGTTTACAGATTATGAAATGTGATATTATTAATCTATAGTAATATGTACAAGAATTTGTAATTAAACGAACATGCATCTCGAAAAATATATTTAATATCTGCAGAGTTTTACAACTTGTAATAAAAAATATAAACACTACTTACTAAATATATATGAAAGTTCCTCGTAAGTTTTTTATAATAGCTATTGATAATTTAGCAGCATCGTTGTTAATCGAAAAAACATTCCATATATGAAAGTCCATGTCCAAGTAATATCAATTCTAAAGAGCCAGACAAATAAAACAGCATAAACACGAGTGCTCACCAAAGCGAGCGAGACACCGTGAATACAAGTTTATTGAACCGTCTTAAAAGAACGCGAGCAAAGTCGAAAGGAGGTACAATTAAAAATCTCCCCCGAGACTCACCTCGGCCGAGCGGTCAATATTACTCGTCGAGACCCTCAATTTTCACCACTCACCCCAACGCTAATAACAATAATTAGAAATGAGTGGTTCAATAATTAAAAACGGAAAGAACAACTTGAAAAAGACGGGCGTAGCTAAGGAGATCCATAGAACTCCCTTTTGTCAGCTGTTCTCTCGCTTCCACGTCTCAATTTCACTTATTATTTTTCACCAGGGTTAACATCGCCTTGTAAATTAATGAATATTAAAATTGTCTTCCGAAGGTGACGCAGAGGATGGTCGACTTTGTATTAATTATCACCGTTCTGAAGGTTTCAAGAGTGAAAGTATGCTAAGATTTATTGTATGTTAAGTTTTTGATCAGACAATTTGATTACTCTTTTATAACATATAGTTCTAATATAATAAAAAGTATGTAAATACAGTGATAGTTTATTTTTGATTTTATTAAATACTAGATGTTGTGCGCGACTTCGTCCGCGTGGAATTAAATAACTATGTTACTCGAGGATAATGTACTTTTCTAATGGTAAAAGAATTTTTGAAATCGGCCCAGTAGTTCTTGAGTTATTTCAATACAAACAAAAATACAAAGTTTCTCTCTTTATAATATTAGTATAGATAATTATCTAAAAGCTTTGTATTTTTGTATCGAAATAACTCAAAAACTACTGGGACGATTTTAAACCTTTTTTAGCCGTTAGAAAGCTACATTATCCCCGAGTAGCATGTAGCAATGTAGCCTCATTTTATTAATTAGCGCGGATGAAGTCCTGAGCAACAGCTAGTTATAAATGACGCTGTAAACATTTACAAATAACCCAAATGAACTTTCCGTATATTAACTTTAAGTGGGATCTCATTCAAAATAATAAATATGAAAGCTTAGTAAGGGTTTTAGAATAACGAAGCTTTAAAAA
>QDHC01000296.1:604899-633439 GCA_013186455.1 Papilio dardanus tibullus | reverse complement strand
TTATACTATAGATGGAACACTCAAAGCCTAAAAGTGAGCCATTTTCTTTGACCTCCGGAGGTCTCACGTAGGGAGATTTCCCCTAGTGTTGTCCTTTACATTACATTTGCCGACATAAAAAGTCGTCCGAATGTAACCTCTTTTTGCATTTTTTGATTTTATTTCACAGTATTTACCAAAGTTAAATATTATAATTAATCGAGACAAATTTAAAACGCTAATTAAAAATTTATAAAGACCATAAAACAAAATAGTCTTTGTTAAACATTATTTGGATTTAAATTGTTTCAAATAAAATAATAACAATGAAAAACGATAATTAACATTTTAATGAATATCTTAGTTTATTCTATTGTTTATTTTAAAAATTAAAACTACACACATTTTACCAAACTTGGGAAATTTTTTCATGACACTGGCAAGATTTTACTTTTTTAATAATTTCTTTCATGGCACGCATTTTAACGTCAAATTACTATGGAGCGCTCCCTCTATGTATAATATCTCTTTGACTATGATGTATTATAGAACTATGGTGTGCTTAAGTATGTTATAAACTTCGGGTTTTCCTCTATGCACGTGGAAACCGATTCCATTAAGTATGTACTTAACTGAAGACAGCTGTATATTTGACAAGAGAGTAAAAAGAAAACTGCAAAGTAAAGTATACTGCGCGTTGATGTTCCGTCTAAACTTTTTTCTACTTGTATAAACTATTTGCACATTGGCCTTATCCTTTCGTAACAAAATCATAACTATTGAATATTAAACGTTTAATACAGTATGATTTCCATTGTTCACTTTCAATTGTGAGAGGTTTATTAAAATTTTCAAATTCTGATTTTCACCCTACAGACGTGACGCCGTGTTTATATCATATTTTCCATCCGGCGAAGCTTATTTTATTACTTCGATAGGTCGCCGCCTAACTTCGTTGGCCACCAGTGTGAACAATTTTGTAACCGCCGCGAGGAAAAAGACGTTTGCCATTTTAAATTCTATTAGGTCCGAATAGAGTTTAAAATGAAGTTGACTCTCTGCGATTTTAGGTGAGATCGCCAACCATAGCGCGCTAACCTTATATTCTTCAAAGAATGGTTGGTAAATTTTCAATACTCACTTTATTAGGGCAGAGCGGAAGGAGGGTGAACGAAACGGCCTTTTATTAGATTTTCTAGAAACGTGAGCATATATTCAACAGTATAGAACATTAGCTACAATTTATGGGTATGTATCTGTATGGCTAAATTTCAAAACTTCACTGTTGATGATGTAGACTGAGCCGGACATCGTTATTTTGAAGATGATGTAGATTTCGTTTAGACTAGATACTTGAGTATACTTTAAAACAACCAAAGTCGCACGTTATCAGAATTACTATGGGTTAATATCACTTGTGGGCGGCACTGGGTGATGTCGGAATCAAGAAATACACTCTGCACTTCTCAATCACATTATAATTAGTTCAGATACATGGCTCATGGCCAATTTACCACACAAACAATGCTTTCGTAACGATCTCTCATTTTTGATTGTAATGTCAGTACTCATTGAACACACTATTTAAATTTTAAACTAATTTCTTCTTCTGATTGCGACATATATATCTAATAATCTGATCTAAAAGAAGTAAAAAATATTGCATACTTAACTTATATTTAATACCTGTTAAGAATAGTAAAAGTTTTACCCATATTTCTGTATTCTATCAAAAAAGGCTACAAGGCTATAAAATATTTTTGTACCATTAATACTTTTAATAGATTTTTTGATAAAAGCGACATCTATTAGATTGTTTGAAAATTAATACAAAGCCAAATAACCTGATAGTTGAATGTCAAACGTAGATAAATTCGTTAATAGTTGGCGCTGCAGTCAACCTTTTTATTCCTATATTTTACTTTCCGTGAGAATAAAAAATATTTTAACTAATCTATTTCTATATAGACCCGTGATTTTAACCAAATTGACTATTCCAAATCAATGATAAGTCGAAAAAAGGAGATACATAGCTTGCGGAAATAAGAAATGGGTCTCGACTCTCGATAGTATTCGAATATTCATTCGATGTTCGATTTCGAAATAATTAAATAAGCGCCATCTCTTGGACGCTTTTATTGACTGAACAATGTCGAAACACGAAAGTTGGACCCTTATACTATTGTTAATCATATATTTATTATAAAGAGTTATAGTCTTAATTTTTTTTAATGAATAACAAAAGTTGTTGCAATTAATCGAGTTTTATCGATGTTTGTGAAATCCCTAGAACTCAAACCAAGCTTGTATGACATTACATGACATCAACAATGTCAAAATCAAAACTTGTAGAAACTTGAAGGTTAGGATTCTACGAAATGATGTGTCAAACTCTAAATCAGTGAATAAATATTAAATTTTATGATAATTATGAGAAGTTAACAAACAGATATTAATAATTCAAGATGGCAGTTGTAATAGAAACAACTCTCGGCGATATTACAGTAGATTTATACTTAGAACAGCGACCAGTTACGTGTTTGAATTTTCTGAAACTATGCAAGATGAAATATTACAATTTCAATCTATTTCACTCAATACGGAGTGGTTTTATTGCCCAAACGGGAGATCCAACAGGAGAGGGGTCGGGTGGAGTGTCTATATGGGGCCTCATAGAAGGGCCGCAAAAGCGATTCTTCTCTGGGGAAAAAATGCCAAAAATACGTCATGCAGATGCTGGTTTGCTAGCTATGGTGTGCACAGATGATATGATGGTCGGATCCCAATTCTATTTTACGCTAGCTTCGGACTTACATTCCTTGGATGGAGTGCACTGTGTCATTGGAGAAGTTACAGAGGGTCGGGAGATATTGAGTAAGTTAAATGAGGTTATATGTGATGAAACTCACCGACCCTACCAAGATGTTAGAATTACACACACAGTTGTACTCGAAGATCCTTTTAGGGATCCTCCCGGACTAAAACTACCTTCCAGATCTCCTTCACCAAGTGCTGAACGTTTAAGAGGAGGTAGAATTGCACCGGACGAGGAAATTGATGAGACACAAGGCAGAACAGCTGAAGAAATACAAGAGATGGTTGAAGAAAAGGAGGCTAAGGCCAGAGCGACTATTTTGGAAATTGTTGGTGATTTGCCAGATGCTGATATTGCACCCCCTGAAAATGTATTGTTTGTGTGTAAATTAAACCCCGTCACAACTGATGATGATTTAGAGATTATCTTTAGTCGTTTTGGTAAAATTGTAAGCTGTGAAGTCATAAGAGATAAGAAAAGTGGTGATTCTTTACAGTATGCTTTTATAGAGTTTGCTGACAAGCAATCATGTGAAGATGCATATTTCAAGATGGACAATGTGTTGATAGATGATCGTCGAATTCATGTAGACTTTTCACAATCTGTTTCAAAAATGAGGTGGCTGGGAAAGGGCAGAGGTGTGAAGTACTTCAATGATAAAGAACCAAAATCTGTAAGGAGAGGGGATAAATCTAGGTCCAGAAGTAGAGAAAGATTACATTCAAGCAATGATAAAGACAAGTACAGAAGTAGAAATAAATATGATAAGTCACAAAGTAGTAATAGAGATAAGAGATATAGCCATGAAAAAGACCGTTCCAGTCACAGAAACGAAAGAGAAAGAAGTAAAAGTAAATCAAGGTCAAGAAATCACAAGACGTCATCAAAACGTGAAATAAGTCCACATATTAGTAGAAAAAGTTCTGACACACGCAAGAACAAAAAAGAAAAATATCAAACTAACCATTATGATGATAAAAACAATCATAGTTATAGTAAAAAAGAAAAGCTTGCTAAAGAGAACAAAAAAGAATCATCTCCATCTCTTTCCAAATATATTGAGGAAAGGGAAAGACATATGAAAAGTAATGATAGACAGGCATCTCCATCCCCTTCCAAATATGTTAATGTAAGAGATATACATTCTAAAGATACTAAAAAGAGGAAATCTAAGTCTCCAAGCAAACACATAGACAAAATGGAAAAAAGTGCAAATAGTAATAAAAGAGTAGAATCTCCGTCTACTAGGAGCCCCAACAGAAATGATAGATATTCTAGTAATAACAAGAAAGATAAAAATAAATCTCCGACCAGGACCACAGAAGTCTGGGATAGGGAAGAGAGACATTGTAAAAGTAATAAAAGGGAGTCTCATTCTCCTGCAAGATATGCTAATGATTGGAACAGACAATCTAAAAGTAATAATTTCAAGACATCTCCATCTCCTGTTAGAAAACAAGAATATCAACACGAAGTAAGCAGAGAAAGTTCTAGAAATGAAAAGAAGAATGATAAACAGCCTTACAACAGTCAACATGATTCAAAAAACAACAAACGTAAACTTCAAGAAAGTGAAGTAAGTGGTGAAAATAAAAAATCCAGACATGAACAAACGCACACCCCATCACCATTATGTGAAGAGGAAAATGTAAGGAAGGAACAAAAGAAAATCAAAAGTAAACACACAAACAAATCAAGTGAAAAGAAAAATAGAAAATTGAATAAAAAAAGAAAGCCGTCTACATCTTCAGACAGTTCATCTGAATCGAGCACATCCAGCAGTAGCACAAGTTCTTCAAGTGAATCTGACAGAAAAAAGAAAAAATTGAGAAGTAAAAGAAAAGATTCAAGTTCAAGTAGTAGCAGTAGCTACTCTAGTGATAGTTCAAGTTCATCAAGTTCAAGTTCTACTAGCGATAGTACTAGTTCCAGTTCTAATAGTGACCACAAAAAAAGAAAACAAAAGAAGAAAGTCAAGAAAGTTGTTAAAAAATCTAAAAATAAGTTATAGCAGTAAGCAAACTGTAGAATGTATTCAGCTTGTAGTACAATAAAATGGTCTTTTAAAAATGTTATTCTTTGTAGAATAAAATTAAATGCATTTGCAATGCATTATATAAAACTTGTGGCACAGTTTATCTTTTCTTTACCGTTCTCAATATTTTCTTTAGGTTACTTTTATTGACCAATGAATTCTAGAGTAAGAAATGTTTGCTTCTAACTTTCATATCAATTAACAAAAAACATACATGTAAACATTTCCAGTATTTTTTTTATTGCTAATAAAATGTTATATTTATCCATACAAATTCATGTTTGTTCTATCTGTACCATTTATATAACATAATTAAAAGTTAAATAAGTTTTAAGTTTCTTTTGTTTAATTACAATAACACTACACAGGTTTTAATCAAAGATGTTCTGTGAGATTCGTACCCAACACTTCGTAAAGTAGATTTTCCTGTTAGCTTAATAATTGTGAAAGAACATTTTAAATTAATACGCCTTTGAGTTTTTAA
The DNA here is from genome assembly GCA_013186455.1 of Papilio dardanus tibullus. NCBI lineage: Eukaryota > Metazoa > Arthropoda > Insecta > Lepidoptera > Papilionidae > Papilio > Papilio dardanus. The sequence goes on along the minus strand of QDHC01000296.1, from coordinate 628,126 downwards.
TAGCAATATTTATGTCTGCTCATTGTTAGCTTGGTTTGCAAGTTATTTGCCAGGTTGAAATACAATACAGAACATTATGATGAAGAGTCAAAACCTATAACGCATGTTCTCATTAAATATAAAATTAATATGTTCTACTAACAGAAGTTAATAAAAACAATTCTTATTTTCGTTATATAATTTGTGTCTAATTGGAAGTGAATTGTTCTTCAAAAGTGAAAAGATTTTTCATTCATGTCATTACCAAAAGTAATTATTATACTAGTGAATTGTTTATTTTCTTAAGTAAATACTCAGGTGGCGATATAAATCTTAATGTACGAAAGGAAATAATAAATAAAGTCAAGCAACAAACGAGAGGTACCTACTGGCCGAGTGCGAATACAGGACGTCGTTGAATCCCAGCCGGTCTATTGGCTCGCTCAGTTATCTTTTGTACACTTAAAGTGACTAAACAAGAAGATGACTGTCGTTAGCGTCTGCTATTGTATACCTTTAGGCTAAAAACGAATGCGTATTTTGAACATCAGTGCCAGACTAAAACGACTGTTGCTTCCATTTTATGGAATTGAGCTATAGTTTATTTTTAATTAAAAATTCAATTTCAATTCAAAAAAATCATGACCTAGGATAAAGGCCAAGACCCGTTATTAAGGAGGTTTTATTTAAGGAAAACGACCAGAAGTATGGGACCACCGTTTCTTATGGACCTAAGATCTGGTCTTGACGACCTTAAATCATTTCGTATTGTTCAAGACATAGGGGCAGACCTTGCTGTAGTCGACGTATATGATAATGATATATCATAAAGAAAACATACTCTATATGAATATATTCTGTATTGTATAATTTGCATGGCGTCGAATATCTTTCGTTCAATATTGGCTGTTGCTATAGTGACGACCTCTTCTTGGAGGCACGCGTAAAAATATGAAAAATGCTTAATGTAATGTAATTAATGGGCGACAGCCTTCCTAACGGTTCATTTTCCAAGCAATATGTTTTATGAAGGGCCTTCTTTACTTGACGACCTCAGACGTCATTGAATACAGGGACGGATTCGCGAATTTGCAAATTAGATGAATGAATTAAACCTATCTAGTAAACATACAGAGCTCATAGTTTCATACACATTTCTTTAAACTAATAATTATTCTTAAAATCTCAAATTAGTATATTGTTTATTCTAAAGATACTAAATATAAAAAAAATAGTAAATGTGTTTCATTTACTTAAATGTACCAATTATTAATGCAATTCTTATCCTAATTAGGATCTACAGACATTTTATGTACACCAAAATCAAGTTAAAACACTATGTATATAAGATCTCAACAAGTTGTTTTTATAATACTGTTACGCTATGAATTCGCCCCTGCAGTGCCCAGTGCGCATGCTACCAGCTATCGACAGGATGGCTTTTCTCTCCGACGGCACCCCGACGCCGGCACTCGTTCCCAGACTGAGCTCCACATCGTCGCATCCGGTACTCCGCCTCTAAAATTATCATCTACAATTAAATAAATATTTAAATCAAGTAATTTCGGCGTTATCATGTTACTAGCAAGTTTAACCGCGGTATTCGCGGTTCTTTTTGTTGTCACCGCGATACCAACGCCAACTAATAAAGGTAAAGTATACTATTTATTATTATGTCAGCTAATTGATAATCATAATATATTTTTTTATTGTTTTTTAATATATTTTGTGTCTACACCTACCTATAGAATACCTATATAATTACCTCACCGTTGTTGTGTTTATCGATCTAGCGTTCTATATTTAGCAACAGGTGGGCTCGACTGCGCCGTTCCCTAACTGCGTAATACCTCCGGGCGGCTTTACACTATGACCTTTCCCATACAACCCCTAGTCTGAAAATAGCTTAGAATACGTTTCTTAAGGAGACTTTTTGTAAAGATTCGTTGAATAGAAAAGTTCAACGCCATTTTGATGGGCGTGACTTAGCAACTAAATATTTTTCGCATAAAAAGACTTTACCATTAGATTTTTAATTATTATTATCTCACAAATGCTATAAAAAATGAAGTTGGTATATAACTAAAATAAACATATCTAATTATAAAAATTCATACTTTAAAAAAATATTGAAATATTTGCCGGTCTTTGTTTCCATTCTTCAGAAAAAAAACTTTTTTAAAATCAATACTTTTTGATTTACTAATAAAATTGATTCGAAGATTTTTTAATACAGATTCTTGTTGAATATTCAGTTATCGTTTTATTTTGTTTTAGATGGCGTTCAAATCGGTGAACTGCCCGAGAATTGGGACCAGACCAAAGACGACACTCAATCCTTGTTCCTCAACAAGAGCGACAAGAACGACCTGGAACCGTACCCGCTTGCCCTAAGCGAGGAAGGTAACTCTATAATTTTTGTCATAATTTATACTTAATCTGAGCAGGAAGCGGAAGTAGAAAAATACCTTTTTTAATTATGCAACTTTTAATTTAAAGTCATAATTGCTAAAGCAATTTTCTATGTGTCATGCCATCTTTCAGGCAACGTAGAAGCATACGAACAGAATGTTGACCAGCGTTTTGATAACCCGCAATCCACCGGCGAACTGGACAATTTGATCATGCGGTCGGAACTGTACGGAGAGCCGCCATCCATGGAGGGCCTCTCCTCGGGTTACGACTCTCGCCGTCGCAAGCGCGGAAGTGGTACTAAGGTGGGAGGCGCGGGCGCAGCCACTAAAGTCGCAACAAAATCTGGATCGGGCAAAAAAAACTTGAAGTAAAAAATCATTTAGTTCACAATTTCAAGTCACAAGAAGTACTACAAAATGTATGCCGACTTTTGACTAATGTTTCAGACCCGAGGATGTCCTTTCTCCAGTAGAATCCACGTCTCAAGATCACGATGTACATCGTCTCAAGCGGGGAAGCGGAACTAAAGTTGGCGGAGCTGCCGCGTCCGCGAAAACGGCGACCAAGAACTCTGGTGGAAACAAAAAGAACTTTAGGTAACTTACAACAATTCAGATAAGCTAACAATTTAAAGCTAAGTGTAAATTGTATCTCATGTTAACATCTTTCTGCAGGCCTATTTCGGAGCGTCGCAAGCGTGATTCTGGTCTGAGCGCTGCTGATGTTCGAGCTCTATTAAATCTGTGGGAAGCTCAGGAGCGCAGGAAGCAAGAGTGGAACGCCAACCGGTGGGCGGCAGCCGCGGAACACAACGGATGGTACAACCGCATGAACGCACTCGACGACGAGCAACCCGAAGTGGACGAGAACGGCGACGTATGGTACAACGAGCCGGTCGTAGTGGGGCCCCGCGAGAGAGACTTCCCTCGTCACTCGTATTTCTCCGAACAGAACCGTATGGCGATGGCTCACGGCCTGCCCGACATGTACCAAGTTGACCCGAACGAGTTGGCGCAGAGATATGAGGAGGCACGCCGCAAGAGGCAGTACGCAAACAAGATGAAGCGGTTCATGGTGGCGAGGAAGCGATCGGACGGCATGATGCACCAGAACAACTACCGGCCCCGCGACGACCTGTACACCCTGGCCGAGCTGCTGCGCTCCGCGCCGCGCGTGCAGGAGCAAGACATTCCCGTGTATCGACGACTGATTCTTTAAACGCATTCTCTAATCATGCTTATCCTTCAAAGGATTCATTCTATATTTAAATTATTTCTTTGTAACTCGGTGTTAACTGATAATGAATGTAAGAATAGATTAGTTTTTTCCTCTGAATGGGCGATTACAATTTGTCACGTTTATGAAGACTATGTCGCATTTAATTCTATGTGTAGTTCATACGAGTAGTTACAAAATTAGATGTAAGGCATATAGCACTAAATATTTCTTATTTTTTTTTGATTTTTACAATATGGCCTAACATAGTATTAAACATGGAATATATGTTATGCTGATTATGATTTGTTCCACTCTTCTCTACCTCGGTTTTCTACATATCTTTTTCATTCAGAAAATAAAACGGACAGCCTATAGATGTATTTTCAGGTTCGTCGATTACAGTTGCAAATGGTGAGGTAAGACTTCACGTTTCAATGGTATTTTACTCGATGTATGAATTAATTGCTGTATTAAATTAGTGTAATCCAATTTGTGTTTCAATTTATATCCAGCGTGAATGTATACTGAGGACTGAAAAATAATTAAATTAATTATTCATTCCAGATGTCAAAATTAATTAATGTTCATTTATGAAACTCCTTTTTTCTTTCATGACATTTTACAAAAATAATTAAGAAACAAAACCTTTTAATTTGTAACTTCAATGTCAACGATCATATGAATTTATGGGGACGTCATAATTTATTTTCATTATAACAATTTAATTTAAGATACGTAATATTGTCTAAGTTGATATGAAGAAGGAAAACCTTAGCACGGGTAGAATAAGCGATAGGCTACAACAAACAGAAGACAGCGAGTGTGTAGAATCTATAGAAAACGTCGAAGATGTTTTGGTTCCGATACGGGCAAAGTACCAATCGTTCCTTTGGATCCTTAAATATTTTAAAATGTTCATATTCCGTTTAGGAAAAGATCTATGCCAATCTGGTTTATATTTAATCTTTTCGGAACGGATTTTACCCAATCATATTGTTGATTTAATGCAAAATCAAGGAAATTTACAGACCGGTCAACACCAGTTGGCCGTTTACAATAAATATGTTAGCAATAATATGAAAAACAACGCCATACATACGCAACTTGATCGATCGACACAGACTATTTAATTAGCTTAGTTTCTTTTAACATTTTACTTACTTATTTAGCAAATGTGCAGGCCACTTTTCTTTAAGCCTATATTTTTCTGTAAATTTCAGTTAACTTCTTAAGTTTACTTTGCGTTTAATGTAGTCAAAATAAATTGTTTGGTTTATTGCGAATGTTTGTTTTATATGTAGTTATTATTTAAAATCTTCCTTTGGTAATAAAGTTATTAAGTAAATTATCTAAGTGTCCTATAAGAAAGATCAATGATTCAAGACAAATCAGTGCTTAGTAATTTCATACTTCGCAAAAGTGTTTAATTTAACTTTATATGAAAAATAAATTAGCTTTTTCCCCATGCCCCGACTATTCCATCTCATTGTCTTTGGACCAAAATGCTTCTTTGCCATATTAAGAGAATAAAAGAAGCGACAAACAATCTGTTATTACTTCTTTTGTTAGTTCTTTTCACAAAAAATATATGGAATAATAAAATAGAGTTAATGACTTTTTTTATTTGGACAGGAACATCGAATTCATCTGAATATTCCGATACTCAAAACGCGAACGTTTCGTCATATAAATATGACTACCATAATATTCAGCTGAAAAGAGCCGTAGCAATCATACATGAGGATAAGGAATTCCTTATTGCTGCTGAAATCGGCAATTACAATATGCTCGAGATTCTTATCAGGTGATAGTTCTATGAGTAATTAAAGCATAAAATCCACCACTCCAGAAGTCAAGAACGAAACGCCCCACAATGAAACATGCACGCATGAGTTATAAGTCCCTTAGTTATAGACTAGTCCTATTTATCAAGTCGAAAAGTAGTGCAGGTGACCAGTGCCAGCACAATGCAACTAAACATAGAATCTGTAAAATCGAATTTATTTAAGTACTTCACGTTAAAAATGGTGTTTGTTGTTTTGGTAGACAAGGTGTGGATATCCAGCAGATGGATCATCTTGGAAGGAACGCTCTGCACTTGGCGGTGTGCGCTGACAGCATGGAAACGATCGTGCTACTCCTCGAAGCGGGCGTCATGACTAATGTTAAGGATAAACTGGGGCTAACGCCGTTATCACTTTCTCTTATGAGAAGGTAACTAGCTCTTATTTCGATAATCATAAAAGCTATTTTTTATTTTTCAAATAATCAACTAAAACTGTTCCAGACCCTCTCTGGAAGTGGCACATCTTCTCTTCGATCACGGTGCTAAAATATTACCTCGGCTAAAACCAATGGACACGGGACTCTTTCTCCGTAAGTGTACACTCAAGATACGGTTTTAAATTTAGGTAATCTGAATGATTAAATATTAGGACTACGGAGTTTACCTTACTATAAAATCCTTAATAAAAATTATTAGTTACAAAACAGGGTCCTGATTATTTAATTATAACTCGTTAACAAAACTGTATCACGAGACACCGATTTATGATGACAAACATCTTCACGCAACTATTCAGCCTAGTCGTAACCTAGTGTAAGAGGTATTGCATCTATAATTTCGCAACTGTCGATTGATGTTCAGTATAAAATTGGAAGGAGTACAAAACACATGAGTCAGCTGTGCCATTTATAATGAATGTCTGTGATGTGCAAGCTGGTATAGAAACACGATTAGCCCCCGGCCCACCCGGCCCGCCCAGCCCGCCAGCTTAGTCACCACCGCTGAGGCCGAATTTATACATTGTGCTGACGAGACAAAAGCGTCTGAAGACCGTCTGATTGTTTCCAACACAAATTCTGGATTTGTCCAGAGCAGTTTAGTCCGAGTTTAAAATACTACTAGTACGCTGTCTATTATTTGCATACTCATTTTAATTATTTACTTTGGAACACAAAATCGTGAACTGAAATAGTTAATTCAAAAGCGATACTTCTAGAATAAGTGTGGTGACGATCCGGATTGCCTGCCTCTCGTGTTTGTCACTGAGTGGTACTTATAATTTACTTCATGCCAAACAATTATTAGATCGCGCGATTATTTTTGTTATTTTAATTTTAAATTCCTCAGAATTTGTCATGATGTGTACACCGACTGAAGAAGAAACGAAGATACTTGCACTTCTTATTGACAAGGGGGCTCTTATTAACGACCCGGAAGCACCAGGTGGCCGGCAAGCTTTGCACTTCGCCGCAATGAGCGACAACTGTCCTCTCATACAAATCCTTATAAATCTCGGAGCGGATTTGTTTTTGATAAACCATCGAAACCAAACACCAATAGATGTAGCATTTGCTTTCAGGTGTAAAAATGCTTATACATTGTTAAGCAGATATTATTAATTTAGTTAATGATTTGATATTAATATAAAAACAACTTTGTCAGTTTTAATATTTAAACACAGTGGTTATTTCAAAATAAAGTGCAATAAAATTATTGTTATGTTCTTTTAAATAAAAAAAAACGGCACGGCTCTATCTAGACGTCCCTGTTACCAATATTGGTCATGTTTGTTGGGACATTTCTACCTACCTATCTACTGCAATAACCGGGCAATCTGCAACCTGCAACTACGAACGCAATATACGCGTTAGTCGTGGAGTTGCGGAACATAGAGCCCATCATAGGTCGAACTACACACTATGTGTAGTGCAACTAACAACAACATATTCATTCATCAATAAGTGATGTAATAAGGCACTTTGTTATTTTATATGCTAATACGCTAATAGGTATGTGCCCTAGAACGAAATAATTATTTGAGATTTTAGGCCAGTCCAAGTCCCTTTATGGAGTGGCTTAAGGAAGGTCTAAACATAACATGGGTATTTATATATACATCGTAGTGAAAAAGTATTTTGTTAAAGCTAAATCTAATCTACAATAGGGTCATTCGACCCACGCGTTGCAACGAGTGGTAATTCAAAGCGATGACTGACGCTGCTGCTGACGGTACTGACCTATAAAATGTGATTTGCCAAGTGTCTCTTATTAGTTAATTGCTTATAGTTAATCTAAGCTTACCTATTATTAAACAGTAGCAAATGCATTACAAAACATTGATAAAATCAGTTGGGTGAAAAATTAAATAACAGTTTCGCTAATCTAAGGTGTTACCAACACCGAGATAATCTTATTCTTTCCTAATCGATAAAAAATGAAGAAAAAGTAGTCTCACGATTTTGTATTATTAACCACACAATATTTTTTTTTCTGAAAATTAACTAAAAAAAGTTATTATTTATTGGGACAACACTAGTACCCGCGAAATGACATTTGTTCTACGATTTCAAAGATGGCGGCCCTGTCGCAGTTGCTATTTCTTGTCAAACAATAATGGGAAAATTGATTTGACCAACTATTTTTACATTTTCCTTTAGAAGTTATAGCAAAATAAGATTGATAACAATAATCTTACTAAGCTAGTCATTTTGATAATGTGATTTTAAGTCTACCGATGGCTTCCAGTGTGCAAGACTCCCCTGTCGTCCACCAGACATTTGTTGAGGAAATAGATTACAGTGAAATTCAGGAATTATCGGTAAGCAATGCGGATAGTCTCGGTGTGAGTTTTATTCGGCTGTCTTACAGTGACTGTGTGTTATAACTGAATTTGTGTGGGCAGGTTGTAGGTAAAGGAGCTTTTGGTGTGGTATGGAAAGGCTTATGGCGGAATACGTATGTCGCCGTGAAACATATCAATTCTGAAGCAGAGAAGCGTGAATTCGCGATAGAAGTGCGACAGTTATCTCGTGTATCGCATCCAAATATTGTGCGACTGTATGGAGCTTGTACTAAAGGTGCTCATGTGTGTCTTGTGATGGAATATGCGGAAGGTGGATCATTGTATAATGTGCTCCACAACAGACCTAAACCTAAATACACAGCCGCGCATGCAATGAGCTGGGCTCTACAGTGTGCTGAGGTAACACATCTCTTTATATTCCTTTTCATTGTTACAAATTAAAGCATAAATATTGTAAACATTGCTATTAACAACTTTTATAGTTTCGGCGAATTGCACATTGAATGAATCCATACATAAATTGATGTTTAATGTTTGTCAAGATAGTATTTAATGTTTTTCTATTTAAAAGGAAATAGTGGTTCATTAGGAATAAGATATAATGTAGTCAATAAATTATTCAAATGTCAATTTGAATATAATAATTAACTTTTGTTTCAGGGTGTTGCATACTTACATGCTATGAAACCCAAACCATTAATACACAGGGATTTGAAACCGCCAAATTTATTATTAGTCGGAGGAGGTCAAAGGCTTAAAATATGTGATTTTGGTACTGCAGCTGATAAAGCTACATACATGACAAATAATAAAGGAAGTGCGGCGTGGATGGCACCTGAGGTTAGTAGACTTTTTTATTTTATTAAGACATTATAAGTAGACTTAAAATGTGAGTGTTGCCACGCTTTTGTGAGCGACCAGTGTGGTAGCAACTGTATAACAGAAAAAACATATGTAACAATAAAATTAATTGTTTTTTTTTTTGTATATTGTATTTATTCCAATAAAGAAGGTGGCACATTTAAAATCATCAATTCTCATATTTACTGAAAAACTTACTTGTCAGCTGTTTTTTAATGTTTATCATTTGACTGAAGTCTTTGTCTTCTAGTTCCTAAACTAGCTGTTGTTCGCGACTTCTTCCACTTGGAATTAAAAAATATACCTTATGTTACTCAAAGATAGTGCAGCTTTTTAACAATGAAAGAACTTTTGAAATTGGTCCAGTAGTCTTTGAGTTATTTCAATACATACTTTCTCTCTTTATATTATTGTATAGATAGAATATTCATAAACCTTAAAGAAAAACAAAGTTATCAAATGACGTCTATTGCTATTGGCTCACTTATTTTAGTTTATAGTTTTATTGTCTTTGCAGGTGTTTGAAGGGTCGTCATATACAGAGAAGTGTGATGTATTCTCATGGGGTATTATACTTTGGGAGGTGCTGTCCAGGAGAAAGCCCTTCGAGGAAGGGGGATCAGCATTCAGGATAATGTGGGCGGTACATACAGGTCAATATTAAAAAAACAAGTACTACAGGATTTTACTTAAAAAAATTACACAATGGTGTACATTTCGGACATTGTAGTTTTATTTAGTAAATAATTTAGACTTTAAAGTTATCATTAATGTGAAATTTACCATATTTAGTGTTTATAGAGTTAGAGAAATTGACATATAAAATAATTATTTATTTCCATTTTTTTATATTACAGGACAAAGGCCTAATCTCATTGAAGGTTGTCCTGAACCACTAGAACAACTAATGACACAATGCTGGGATAAAGTGCCAGCTGAAAGACCCAGTATGGCTAAAGTAAGCAAAAAAAGTTAAATAAAACAAATATTTTAATGCATACCACAAAATATAATAGTTTGATCTTATTTCAGGTGGTGGAAATGATGACAGCTCTTTGTTCTTTCTTCCCCGGTGCTGATATACCAATTGATTATAATGACTGTGAGGATGATGATGCAGAGTATTCAGATGAAGATTTCATGATGTACGACACACACGACAGCCTCGGAACTGACACAGAAAATATATCTCAAGCGCACAACTCATTACAATACACTGACGAAACAAATCCTAATTACACAGGCAGACCAGAACTATCCCCTAGACCCCGCAGTCTTGTCGAAGCGCAAGTCAATAAACTACAAAACCTAATAGCATCTGAAGCTCAGCCTAAAACAGCTTTGCATAATGAAATGGATCAAAATAGAATAGGACCAATAAGGATCCCGCAGCAATTTAAAAAACCAGAAACCATAGAAGCCGGTAGATCTCCGGTCACAATAAACCGTACCTCAAGTAGTCCGGTACCTTCGGATAAAACTTACATGCCGAGCGAAGGTAGTACACCGCAAGATACTCTACGTATAGTCCGAAGCCCGGCTATATTCAGTGAGAGTTCGTCACCTAGAAGACTGTCACCGATCGTTAATTATAATATTGGGAATATGAACCCGAGGCATATAGATATAGAGCAATATTGGAACAGGGAGAGTGAGAAATCATCGGTCCGAAGCCCGTCTATAAGTAACACAAATTCGTCAAGGAAGGAGGATTATAATCAAAATTACTGTGATAGATTGAGTGCGGCCAACAGCCCGGTGACTCCTCGAGAGTTCAATGGCAACGCTCAGAAGATGGACTCTCGTTATCAGACGCCCTTGCAGATTGAAGTTGACCCGGTGAGTACTCTTTACAATATCTAAGGTTCATTAGACCGAGTTCGCGATAAAAACGGACTTAGTTGAAGCATAATCTCAGTCTAATCAACCTGGTCTAATGGAGCCATAGCATTAGACAATAATTTCAGTTCCCGACTGTGAGCTAGTACAACATTCTGTATGTTTTCTTAATTCATTTTCATGTAATTTCTTAAGTCCTATCCTTTGTTTCAACTGGAAACATAAATTAAGTATTTATAGGCGGTTTAAATCCATACATGGCGGCCATTTTGATATTTGACTTTTTGAGTTATTTTGTGAAAATTTTCTTTTAGTGAACTGATATTGTAAAATAAGGGTAGATAAGGTCGTATAATTATGTGAGAGAAGGTATTTTAGAAGAAATGTTTTGGTATTTTAAGAGTTTTAGCACAAATTGAAGTTTGTCTATGGTTTATGAGTTTAGGATATTTATTGGATTGTGTTGTAGTGTGATTTTTTATTCATATTAGCTCACAGTAGGTAATTGTGTGTACATTTATTGCTTTGTATTTTTCATATTTTCTTTACAAATGTTTGTTATAAAATGTTTCAGAACGCGTGGGAGTTGAGCGACTTGCCGCTGGATTTTGACGGTTACGTGGAAGTCAAGAACATGGCGGGATTTGATAAATTTATCCCAGTCGGTGAGTGTTGCATGCTAATTTAAAAATACGTTTTTTTTTTAAATATGCCTTTTAATTCAGCACGCTAATAAATTGTGTCTTATTTCTGTTTCTGATTCATTATTTTTATTGTTTGTTTGTCTTTATGTTTAATTTAATTGAACATTAATAACGTTAATCTGCTCGGGCTTCGTAAGTATGGCGAAATTTGTTTGTGATAAATTTCAGACATCTTGGTCAAGTTGTAATTTACTGATTTCTTAATATAAATGTAATAAATTCAAAATTTCATAATAAAATTTAAAATAAAATTATCCATAATCTGAATCAATTTCACTGGTCATGTTTTGAAATACATATTTTTTTTAATTATTTATAATTTGCGGTCAAATTGTTAGCTTTATAGTAGGGTAACTAAATTAATGAAAATTATTGTTGAAAACCATTGATAGATGTTGCCCTAAAGAACTTTATCAACGTCAAATGACCCAGTCCATATTAACTGTAAAAAATTGTTTATTGAAACATTTTTAGCTTATCCTAAATCCATATTACTAAAAACTTTAACAGTTTACACTTTATTGCATGACTAACTTCTGTACAACTCTGTTTATAAGTTTCATTAGAAAAACGAACACTAACCATTTTTTGGTACAAAATCTAATCATACTCTATCCGAATAAAAGGTGTACAGCGAAACGCAGCATGATTGGTTTATCTGAAAATTCGTAGAAGCGTTTTTATAACTACGTCGTTGGCGGTTATTCAACGCGCAAAAAACCTTTTTTTGTTAACAAAGCGGACGTTGAAAAAGCGTTCTTTTGTAAGCGTAGGCTAAATCAACTAAAGTCGACCACAAACGTTCAGTTTTTTAACTGTACGGTTTCACTGTGCAGTTAAAACTGACGTATACACGTCAATATAAACTTCTCAGTCGAACTGTACAGTACTCAGTTTTTTCTACACTCATCAGTTTTAACTGCGCAGTTGAACTGTACATTTAAAATTAAGCGTCTGTAGCCGGCTTAAAGCCCAATATCTGTTTCTCGATTGCTGAGATAGATCTAAAGTTATAGTAATACATCAAGTATGAATAGGCGCACGGAAATATCGTGATCCTTTGCCAGGACATACGCGCGCAATGACTCACATTTATTTATACCATTTCGTAGTATAATAACATTTACACAAATAGATATTTGAAGTGAAAGGCGATTTCTGGTAATTTTTTGAAGACTGATAAAAAGGCTAGAAATTTTCAAATGTCTTTTGACCATCACAACTACATAGAAATAAGAAATTATCTTTCATTCATCTTTAACCATTTTATGGTGGAAAAATATTTCAAATAAAATGTATGGCTTTTATTTTACCAAAACAAATGTACATTTTATAGTTTTGTCTTCAGTTAATGTAACCTGGCTGTTAGATTTTTTTTTTTAATTTTATAAAGTGACAAAGAAGCAAGCGGCCCCCTGGATTCGCTGAAATAGCGAAGCGACAGCTGCCCATAGACATCTGCAATTATGTGTTTCGATTTATGGCATAAAAGTAAATTAAACACGATTTTCTTGGATTCGCTTTATTTCCTCAGTATAACTAGTTCTACTTCAACCAATTGCAGTTGCTTCAACCAATTACTAGAACATGCTAATTTACTGATAGTCAGAGACTTGTGATGACATTTAAAAGTGTTGCCAGAACGAATAAATATATCATTTATTATTACCAGTTTAGTTTTAAATTAATTTCGCTTGTAACACAGTTAAATAGGTTCAACTAATTGGCGAACATTAATTCGCTTTCGTGTTCTAGTGGGCACATTAACATTGTACCAGAGTTCGTGGAACGGCCGATGTTCTGACATTTGACATCACTGCGCCTCGCACTCAAATATCAATGCTTACTCATCGCACTTATCTTAATGGTTCCTCTGATCTGTGTATTTATAATACTTTAATGTTTGTAATTAATTCTCCCATTAGAGTTACGTAAATATTGAAATATTTTTTTCGTGTAATTAAGAGTCTTGATTTGATTAAGATATAATGACTGCGATATATGTAGCTTTTCCTCACTTCACAGCAGTTCCTATGAACAGATTTGTAAGCAGATGAAAGTTTTTAATATGTATAGTTTGTATATTTATTTACCTTAGAAGTACACTAAGCCTAACATGGTCTGTATCTTAGCTTCACAGTCTCAGTGTTGTGTTTATTGAATGAAGCAGAAGTGCGTTAACGGCTTACGTAATTATGTTCGTTCGTAACGTTCGTGCAAATATAAAAGGCGTAAGCTTTGTCCAAACGGCGTCGGTGCGGGCACGTGATCGAAAGATAAACACGCCGCGTACGTCCGTATTAGAAGGAAGCGTGCTCGCTGTACGTTTTTAGGTGCATTTATAAATTCGGCGTGTATAATACATGGAGGAGATTGTGTGCTCGGTCCAGATGCGGCGCGGGACGGTCCCGGAGTGACTCAACGTTCTCGGAAGAGGCCCGGGACTATTTTAGACTGTGTCCGCTTACCTTCTAGGAAGCGTGTATGGGACCAACGACCGACTCGCAACGGCCGAAGTATTGTTAGATCGCGAACGGGGTTGCCTCCACCCGACATCGACGGTTCCTTGTTTTATTCTAGCTAACCCGTTTCAGATCTGTTGAGGAAGTGAACGTCTATTCGCGGCTGCCGGTTTTTTATATATAAAGTCACGTTATTTTTATGATCGTCGCCACAGGCACGGTCGTAACACGGTTTTATGTGAATTAACGTACAACGTTGAGGAGATTCATCTGGCAACGGCTACTATAGTATTCCGATTCGTATATTATTTATGTCTTTGCCTTTGCCTTAAATATATAAAGACCATATTTAACGACATAAACAAAATTAATATTAACCATAGAAACAACTGAGACTAGTAAACGTAAGGCACCATGCTATGTCTACTCCACATGCGAAAACATTGTGTTATAGAAAATAAACAGTAATATTTTGGTAGAGGCCAAGCTTTCCGCGTTCTCTACATAAACAAATTAATTGTGTGTTTATGTCTACTGCAAATGTTAATAAGAAATATTTGTACATCACTAGTTTCATTTCTAAAAGAATTAAATCTATATAATATAATTTATTTCTAGGATTTGTTTTTGATTTATAGTTAGTCTATAACTTTTTTATTATCAAAATTGAAGAGCATCAGAATTTTAAAACTGAAAGTTAAAATATTATTTAATATTTAAAGAACAGTTATAAAGAATTTATTCCCTTCATTGAACTAATATGTCCAAAATTTAAGCTAATTGAGAACCATTCCGAATTCTAAAACTTTTGAATTTTTACACAAGGTTTTTCTCTTTAAAGTAAATATGATTCTTTTACCCTAAAGCCTTAGTAGCATCAGGATAAATTTTAGTCGAGTAGCAAGTAGCATTTACCCGAACAAAGGATTTACTACTGTTCGGACTTGTTTAAGCCTAAATCTACGCACTAGGATATTCATTTAGTTACTAAACGTGTTCGAACAGCAACATTTTACTTGAGTAGATTAGTAAATCCTTTGTTTTCAGATACGCTATGCTCGCTACTTGCTACTCGACTAAAACACTATCCTGGTGCTTACAAGGCTTAGTAATTTTAAGGAGAATGAAACAAAATAATACAATTTATTTTGAACTAAACATTAGAGATGTAATACACGCATGTATTTCATAAGATACGCATCAACACTGCACAAAACGTTGGCACAAATAAGATTACAATAAAATTGGATTATATTTTTAGATGCGTTACAGTACATTGACGCATCGCTACTACAGTGCACCGTATGCAGCGTACGAAGTCGAAAACACCACTTGTCTCTGTCTATAATCCCCTTTTGTTATATTAAGACGACGTATTTGTCCCGTAAAACAGGGTCGCCAAATGTACCACTTTTTATTGGATAGTCTTGCTTGTTAACAAACACGCGTACAGAATTTTCAGTACATAAAATTAGCTTAATTACATTTTGGTATACTATTAAATGTTCTAGTAAAAGAACAATTTTGCATGTGTCCAAAATATATTGTAAGTAGATTTGCAGAGTTTTCACTATTCAAAAACTTGTTTAAAAATTATCTCGGTTTTTACACCACATAAGTTTTAGCAAAAGTAGAGTAATGTCTAAGGAAATGTCCGATTTTGATTTTCTTAATTTTTATTTTGGTCAATTGTAAACTAACATTTATGAATATTGATGAAACAGGTCAAGAGGGGGGCATTTTATTTATTTTTTTAGTATTTTAACATTTTATGTTTCTTGTTTTTTTTTGCGTATTTTCTTTTTTTATCTGTCTTGAAATAAGAAAATAGACTAATTTCTTATGTCGAGCTTGACTCGCCCCCTCACCTTGTCCCGTCTTTTTTCGTTCGCTCCTGGCAACCCTGGGCGTCGGGTGCGCGCATGAATCAGCTCGATACAATTAATCTAATTTGAGGTTATCGGGATACATGGGACGGGCCCGGCGACGACGCACAGTCTCGCGGCACTGTCGCATCGGTGCATACGAATGCGTGTCCGGCCGCGGCCGCCTCCTCGCTCGTTTGCGTATTCACGGAATGATTTGATCACCACTGTGACGGAAACGTTTGGATACATGCACTAGTTCAGTGAAATGCCACAAAAAGACTGTTCGATAAAAGTTTCGATAAGAGTGAAACCTAGTTGTTACAAGTTTGAAGTGTTGCTTGACTTTTTCATGAGTAAGTGATTTTAATGATGTTATATTTAATTAATGGATCAAACAAAAGTATGAGATGAGATTCTTTTTAATTTATAATTTTTGTATTGCCTAATATTAATAATGTACAATTTTTTTATTGTAAAACACCTATATAGTTTTTAATTACCATAAAAGACTTGGAATTATCTGTAGAAATATTATGTAAAAACTGAATAGTCTGAAATGAAAATTGTAATCTGTCATTAAATTATATTATAAGTTTATATTTATTAGTGTAAATATTTAGCAAAATGCAAACTTTTTATATAACGTCCACACAACTCTATTTTGCTATTAAACTTTAAATGAGCATCACGCTCAACAATTAAGAAAAAGGTATTTAATACATATTTAGTTATAATATTTACTTCATACTTAACTTGTAACATTTTTAAACACTTTAATACAGTTATCTATTCCATGTAATCAATATTTTCAATCAATCAAATCACTATGGATAAAATGAGTAATTTTTACCTACCACGAGTAAATCTTTTACAAAAGGAACTTTCTTAGAAACGTTACGTCATGTAAACACAAAAAATTAGATAACGCAAAAACGTCACAGTCATTTATCCTTAGCAAATACGATCACAATTCATATAATTCACCTTGATTATGATCAATCACCGCACGTATGATGAACAACCGGCATCTTGATCGCGCGGCAAAATTTATAATGGTCGGCAAAGATCCGTGGACATTGAAAATAATCGTCTGTCAAAACGCTATGCCAAAAGCTCCCTCTAACCGCGAGTGCCGAGTGACGCTTTCGGCGCAACGGTGAATCACTGCTAATTATTTTATGATGAGAGCACACGCACACTATCGAGCCGGTAATATAACGGTTATTTAACAAGTTATCAACGTTATTTGTTATCGACTTTGTGTTAGTTAATATAACACTTCGTTCTCACAAATACAGATTCAGAAATCCACTATATTGACACTCGTACTCATACTTACGAGTATTACCCATTTGACACTCTCGTTCAAAACAAAGACCACAGTAACTAAATCCGTGACTAAAATATAGTGACAACTATCCATCTTCAACTGAAAAAGTGAGATCTAAGTTCGGAGAACTGGTTGGTTTGGATATTTTGCTAACGTTCCAATAAGCGAGTTGCTAGGAAGTATAGTAAGCTGACTGGCACTAATTCTATAACGATAATAATTGCATCAGCACTTCAATGGGCGTCCTCAATGTAATTAATTAGGGTGTTTTATAGATCAGTCAGGCGTCAGGCTCATCGTCGGTACTTTGTATTGTATAGCAACACCTAATGCTCGGCTGCTGTCCAAAATTACGAGCGCGCTAAATTTATTTCCAATGTTAATCTTTTGTTGTACCGTACGGCTCTCAAAGCGTGCTTTACCCTCTTTTGATGAGAAGTTTGTTTACGCGTTCCAATAACACGCACCGCGCACGTAAGAGCTGCCTACCGCGTCATACCTTTATATTTAAAGCACTTGCAAGCTTATGAACATGTATTAAAATTATAAAGTACTGAATTCATCATCACTCTTTTAATACGCTCTTGGGAACCGCTTATTTTGCTATGGCTTCATAATGTGTTCAAATCGCATCAATATTTCCAAAAGATCGTGGTCTCTACTTTAGTAAATAATAGATGATAGGTCAAAATTTCATACATGAAAAATAAGAACACAATAAAGTTTTCCTTTTGTAGATACCTTCTGAAAATCTTACGATTTGCGATTTATAAATTCACATTACACTTAGACAGCGGCCTCAAAAGTTAGCCATGTAGCAGTTCCTTATAGCCTAAGTCCAGGGGAATAACCCGTTTGTAAAGCGGTTCTCTGGTTAAATTGTTCTAACATTGCATCAGACGAATGCATAAAGTAAGACTCGTCATCACGTCTCGATCATAGAATGCGTAGCAAAATAAAAACAACAATAAAACTGACATTGGGCCGTAAACAAAGATGGCGCTACGTCGAGACGCGAGCGCAGAATTCGCGGCATAAATGAGTATCGGTGAGACATTTTGCAGACGGCGCTTAGCGTGATTCAGTCTGGAATACGATTGCCTTTATAGCTTTGATGGTGGTGCGCAGCGCGGGCCGTTGGCATCGGCACCGCCACATGACTAACCGCCCGCTCTACATATAATCAAAATACGTGACAAGTTTATTTCTATTCGGAACAACACACGTCTCGATATATCCCGCCTCGAAGTTAAACATCTGCTGATTTTTTTTGACGACATAAGTAGGTCGGGGCTCGCGCCTGCGTCACCGCCGCTCGCCCCGGCCGTGGCCGAACTCTCGCTTACGTTTACGCGAAATCGTTACGCTACTCGGTGACCTCGGCTTATGCTAACGCGTTATCTGGGACCTGTGCGAAAGTATTACGCAATAGTCCCACAGACCTTGAAACCTTTAGCAGGGTTTGAAGCTTTCCCAAGGACTTACAATCTGATTATATACACACTCACATATGCATACAAATGACTAATTCACAACATATGACAACTGTTTATGTCATAGATGTGTAAACATCATGTTGTACACAAAATATTGTTGATTTAATTCTTGATAACTTGTTCCCAAACATATAAGTTTGAGCAAACGTAAGTTGATCAAATAAACAAGAGAACGAAAAAATATTTTAGGAATTCCTTGCTTGGACTCTCTGATTCCATGAAATATTATCACCACAGCCTCATCCTACTTACGATTATGATGAATTTAGTCACTATTAAGTTCTATCATAATAAGATTAAGGTATATTCCAAAACTTTCTAATGGATAGCTGCGTAAGTTATTATCCATCCGAAGTGATGGTTCTTCATAATATTATAAAACATATAGAAACAAGGAGCGATACGTAGCAGTAGAGCGGTCGGAGTCGGGAGCGCTCCTCAGAAATACACGAGTGACTCACGCCCGCTATTTCACAACGATACCTCTGCCAATAGTTTTCCTATTGCTTCCTGTTGCTCTTACACCGGCAATTAATTGTTTCACCATAACCCTTACTTGCTTATATAAAATATCTCAGTAAAGTATTGCATGGAAATCAACTGTGTGATTGAAGTATTTTCAGAGTTTCTTTCGCCAGTTTTTAACCGACTTCCAATAGAAGAAGATTATATTTATTAAATCATGCATAGTGATAAAAAATTCTAAATGCATTGGGTAAAAGGAGGACTAAGTCACTTCTTATATAAGTTTCGGTGAAGTGTCTCGCAATATTTCCTTATTCAGGGAAGTAAATCCCAAAAAAGTGTCCAATATCTGAAGCAACAAAACTCACATAATTGTAATGCCTGATGACTTATCTCTAAACAATTTCTGACACAAATAAAATTGTACGAACCGACGTCCTTCCTGGAATCTCCATGAGATGAGCTATGTTTTTCCTCATAGCTTTCTTTAAATACAGTTATTTTAATATATTCTTTGCCTCATCCATATTATTTTGTAATGATCTTATCCTTATTCGATTTCACATATGTTTTCGAGTATAATACTAATATCCCCGTTTATTTCAGTTAATTCTTCTTTCCGATTAAATGATTTCGTTTTACTAACATCTTTTAATAGTAGTAACATAATCAAGAGCTTGCTTCCTAAGAGCCTTTTCAAATTACTTTTCTCATCATTTAAGTTAATATATTGGCAGATCTTTGTTTGTTTACCTTTTTGTCTGTTACAAAAGTTGCAACGATAAGTAAACTAATTATTTCATCATTTATACAAACCAACTACTTTGCTAATTCTGCAGTGAATACGTTATATATTTTAGAATCATCCAATACGTTCTCAGCCTTCGTTTGTCGTTATTTCCGAATCGAACATAAACACCAGCGCTAATTGGGTTTCATAAATTTAACGACTAATCGATAAATAGTGTGTAACTGTAGCAAACGGCTCACGTCACCGGCTGTCCTGATCAATGCTGCTGCTTCGTATCCCCTATCCCCGATTCTTTGATGTGATCTGGCTACGATCATGTGTATTATAGCACATTAACGACGACTGCCCCAGTTTCCATTTCGCCGTAGAAGTTGGCACGGAATTGTAAACTGCCCTCTTTACAATACCCACTAAATATCTCACACTATCACTGTTTTGTTATTTCCACCGAATTTATACTATAAATGAACGTACATGACAGCATGTCAATTTATCTTACCCAAATATTCGAAGGACAGATTTGTTTTTAACAAATTGATACAATTTTGTATTCATAATGACATCAAAATGATATATAAGGACATATAAAAAGAACTCGCCCATAATTTAACATTAAATGTCATCACTGCTCCATAAAAATAACAAAATAATATATTTTGTCAAGCAACTATACGCCCGTTCCACTTTTCGTAACGATTTATTGCGCGTATATTATTGTCCCTTATATTTTCACATCTACGTCGTGTCCAAGGACGATTAATTTTGTACTGATGATATTTCCGTATCTAATGAAAGAGTCTGGTGAATCATATTTTTTTAAAATTCTAAAGTACATCTGTCAGCCGGCGAGTGCGACGCAAAGCACCGTGTCAGGACATTGTGTAGATTTTTGGCACCAAACTACCAGAGGCATTTCAATCTTACCCAATTATACCTGTCGGAATAAAATACTTGCGCTGACATTCATTTGTTTGTTGAGAGATCGCGAACACATAATGCAAAGTGGATTATCACCGTTGAGAACGATTCCTGTCGTCATAATGTTAGGCGCTTGTTTAGATGCGACCAACAGATCAAAATATAGATTATCCAATCATCGCGGAATATCGATTTGAAATGTTATAGCTTTGTGGTTGGATTATTTTCAAGGCTATTACCACGTTCCTTATATCAATTTAGAGCTTTATTTTTTGCTTTTTCTCTGATGCTAGACATAATATACTATATACTATAAGTGGCTTATGTCGTCTAGGTAATATTGACAGCTGTCAATGTGGACTGTAGACGGAATCCCTGAGGTGTCTGCATGTGACGCAAGCCGTGGCCTGCGCCACGTCGCGTCGAATCGAAAATATATTAATGCCACCGATCAAAGAGAGGTTTATTCGTCTCTTGATTTATAACTACACAAATATACGACATGCGGTCTCCCATGGGATTTACTAACAAGAATAATGTCATATTTCACAACCTCGACGACCAGCTTCGTAGTAAATGTACCATTTATTACTTAAACAGAAAAATATGTAAAACAGGAATTGTCAATATTTATAGCTATATTTATACTTATTGGGGCTGCGAGCCCCTCAGTGCCTCAGTGGGGACGTATAGTGAGCTTTTGACGATGATGATGATAATGATACCTACATGGAAAAGATGTCTAAAAAGCTTCATAATATACACTAGTTCAATGAGATCAAGTATTTCCTATTTCTTGCATCTTTCACTTTTTTGACAGTGCAAATGGCCACCACCGTTACAATCACCTTCAAAACCTCGGACTGCACCCAAAAGAAGTAACAAATATTTTTGTTTGTATTTCTGTTCGATGTTTCAACACTTTTAATCTAAATCAACTTTAGATACCACGAGTAAGATTAAAATACGCATTAAATTTACAGTTTCCCGGTTTACATTTTATGGTTCATCAAAGTTTGCGTCGTAAAATGTGGCTTTCATTACTCACCCTCCAGCGAGCGCTGATGCGATCTGTCGGCGCTCGCACCGACTCTTGTCAGCTGCCGTTTGATTAATTACACCGACGATGACGAGCCTGCTTCATGACTCCATTTTTATTCACCTCGTTATACTCCACTTATAATTAATATTACTTAATTCCACACTCAAAGTTGCTTTATTGTTTCTTTAGTGAGGATCTCTTGTACATACTAAATCTTCAGTAAGGATATCCCTTACTACTTTTACATTCTGTGAGAGCTATTTTTTCAATTTTAATGTTAAATTGAATACTGAAACTCGTCTCTCAGTGACAAAAACACACAAAACAAACAAACACTTAAAACTCATTTGTTGATATTCATCAAAGCAAAAGGAAAAATATGTCGTAGAAGATTTGTTGAAGTTGAAATACTTGTTAATTTTGAACCAACGTAAACAAGTGTATATTGCTTAAAATAAGATTATAAAGTGTACAACTCTTATTCAAGTGAGCAATTCTTGAAGCGTTCATAATTACTATGCAATGAAATCACACGCAGAAACGTTAATTGCTTCAAGTGATCAGTATCTTCATTTAAAATAATACATTTATGCATCTGTTTACATTGTTGAGGTGATGAAGGTAAGCAGCGCTGGCAGCATTTCATAATGCACTAATATTACAACACTCAAATGTTTTGTGGGATAGCTGTCGCCACCGCTTGTCACATGTCTAATGAGCGTTTACGTCGGCTGTACGTTGTTTTTGCGCACTGCACCTTTGGGCGGTGCAGACGCACGCGCACATTACAGGAGGGCCGCCCGTTACACTGCAATCGTCTGGGCGGCTACCGGCGTCCGGCGAGCCATTCTTTACCTTAGGCTTCCGCCGCCACGCGACCACATCGAGTCTTGCGAATGCGACCATGTGATCGTGATAACAATACTCACATACTATTTTTGTACTCAGGTGTTTTATTTATACTCCTCATATAATGCGTTGCAAATAAATGTTTACCGTTCATACTTTACTATTTATCTTACTGCGATAAATATGAAATTGAGCAGCTCTGTAGTCATGGTTCAAGGTCGAGTCTAATATTTGTCTTGCTTGTGTCGTGGAGAAATTACAAAATCTTGTGTTGCGTCGCATTGTTTTCTTTCGATTTGTCGTTTGTTCTGAAAGTTTCTTTCGGCGTCCCATGTTATTTTCAAATTGGTGCGTTTCTTTAAGCCATGGGTTCGTCGGTGGATGCATGCAGTGGTGGGCGCGGGTCGTCGACCCGGTGTGAGCGGCGTGCGGCGCGGCGGC
>QDHC01000296.1:583265-598936 GCA_013186455.1 Papilio dardanus tibullus | reverse complement strand
CGTTTGATAGTCCTTGAAACCAATGAAAGTGCGTCAGTGGCTCGGGGGTTTAGCTCTTGACTAGTAAACTGCAGGTCCCGAGTTCGAAACCCGCCATGTACCAACATTTTTTTTTCGATTTTCATAAGTACATATTTACCTGACGCTGTTAGGTGAAGGAAAACATCGTGATGCAACTTGCACATATCGGCGAAGAAATTCAAAGATATGTGTATTCACGCAAAATACGCGGTAGTCGTGGAGTTGCGGAAAATGGAGCCCATCATGGGTCAAAACCCTAAGTGCAATCTTCGGCGTAAGGTCGTTTTTTGCGTGACAACGGTCTAATGAAGCCATAGGGTTAAGGAATTCAAACAAAAGAAAGATGTTAACCGTTCCATAGAATATATTTACAGAAACATCAGTTGTACCGATTGTTTTGTTTATGTCTTCTATAAAAATAAAATTATGATGAATAAGTAATTATAAGAAATGTGAATAGCTCTAGCCTGTTTTCAATAACTATGGACCATTAACAATATTTTATGGCTATAATATAACCAACAAGTCTATACAAACAATGATATTTGCATTCTTATATGAGTATTATTTAAGTTTACTTCAAAAAAAATAAATCCCATGTTTAAAATGGATTATAATTTTATATTTTATTATTTGTAATTTTAAATTTAAGGACACTTGCACTCTTAAAAAACATCTTCAATTACTCAATTTTTAATACAAAATCTTTCTCAAATTACTGATCACAACATAACGGACCAGTAGACCAGTAGACAGATAATTAAAGCCAATCATCATCATCCTGTATCCACTGATGAACATAAATAAATAAGTCTCATCACAAACCTGTAAGAGGACAATTTAAACGCTTTTTTCTGTGCACTGCTAGACATGGATCTCACAAGCTTGAAGGAGGGTACTTATAAATAAAAAACTACCCTGCTTTCAGTCAGGTAAATGGGTAATAACTGACCTTAACATCATATGTCCACTCCTGGTTGCCGCGCATGCCGTGGCACCGTATCAGCTTGACGGGTCCGCGCGGGTGCGCCGCGTCCAGGCAGTTGTCGTCAGACATGATCTGCTTGCGCTTGGTGTACGCGAACACCTGGTTGCCGCCCATGCCGTGGCAGTAGCCCATGCCCAGCGGCTGCCCTGCCTTACCGCCCAGTGTGTCCAGGCAGTTAGATGTCTCCGCGTTACGTATCTAATAATATAAATTACATGCTGTAGTCGACGGAAATAAAAAAGTTCGTAGCCAACCTATGCAGTTGTCTTGTATATATTTGTTTACTAAATAATTTCTAGATTTAGTTACGTGGTAACATTTTGGATTCATTAGACCGCGTTCACGAACAAAACGGTTTCCGTGACATCGGTCTAATGAAGCCCTAAGTTAAGAAACATCCATCAGTTCATCAAAATTTTAGCATCTACAAATTTCTAAACTTAATAGTTAACTTATATTGAATCTATATTACTCTGAATAGTAATTATTGTAAAAATAGATCGCAGTTATTGACAAATATGCAGTTTAAAATATTAAAACAATAACTGTCAAATATGAATTATCTAATACATTACTATCAAAAAAATTAACATAGATTTCGTAGAGATATAATAACAATAATATTAATTCATAAAATACGGTCAAGGCCAAACGTTGTCGTTTACCGAATCGATTTTTATAGTAAATCAAAGCGACCGATTTTACACCAAATCCGGTATCTAAGAAACAAGTTTGCAAATATTTACGATTTACATATTTCTTTACTGATTTATTTCAGATCCAATTCTTATTATATATTAATTTTATTATATTTAATGTATAAAGAATGGATATTTTTATACCTGAAGAAATTGTCAATCATAAAAACCACAAGAATTAACTTGATACTAAAATAAGAAGAATAAAAATACGTACGAATAACAATAAAAATCACTAGTACGTAACTACTATGACAGCTAGTATATAATCATAATTTACCTCTCCCAAGAAGTAGTAGTCCAAAGGCATCTGACTTTCAGGGTAAATGTTCTCCAAGTACCATCTGAAGCTCTTACATTTGAGCTTCTGTCGCAGCGCCTTGCGCTCGCTCACGTCGCCCACCGGCACGTTCAGCGCGCCTGCACCCGACAGCACAGTGTGGGTAGATTGAAAAAGTATACAATGTTTTGCGTTTACATGCATGCTTATTTCGTTTTATTGGCTCGTAATAATTTTATATTACACTTATAAATCATAATTTAATTATCAAACTTTTATATTGGCTTTACAAATTAAACTGTCGAAGACGATAAAAAATTAAACAAATACACAAAAAATACTAAATCACCCGTATTAATAAAATGGTTAAGCAAATGGATTGTTAGTTAAAATTTTAATTTAATGAAATACTCTCATAGCATGCGATCAAAAAATATTTACGCATCGAAAACCTGTTTGTTTTTCAATTTCATGCAAAATGTAACGATAATGAAACAGTATTCTGAAATAGAAATAGTTACAGTCGAACCTGGAGAAACATGGTCCCGTCGAGCTATCTCCATATCTAAGCTCGGATTCGACTATTTTTCTAATTGGGTCAAAATATTGTTATGATAACAACTGAAATTGTTATAATTGTTAACCGCTAAAATGAAGCTTATGCATTCCTGTAGGTTTCAGATTACAGTTTCAAAACATTACATCAAATTCATAAAACTATTTTTAAAGAGCCACCTTTTTGTGAATCTTAATTTTCGCCAGAGCGCGTCACATCTGTTACTAGCGTGAGTTAGCAAAGCAATAAAGCTCGACAAATAATAGGGAAAACAAAGATTCAGTTTAACTGTGGCTTTTTTGTTGCATTCAAAGCCCTATGCTTCGGCTTCATTAGACCGAGTTCGCGATATAAACGGAATCAAGCCGAACCAAATTTCTGATTACAACGCGATCTCGGGCTAATGAAGCCGTTGCATAACGGACACAAGGTTATGCAAATCTGCTATTTTAGTGTGTAACCGATATGCGACAATGTCATAGAGGTTCGTACTGGTCCGCGACGTTGACATATGACTTTGTACCATACGTTAGCGACTTAGAGCATAAAATCGCAGACTTGCATAACTTTGCTTTGGGGCTAAGCATCGCATGAGACCTGGGTTGATATTGTAGTAGAAATGCTTCCATTCATCGAGCCAGACTTCCGCGAGGCGGGCGTTGTTGTGGTTGACGACGCGGCCCGTGCCGCCGGGGAAGCTGTAGGGCGTGGTCTTGCGGAACACGTGGCCGACGTGCGCGCACGGAGCTATCTCCAGCCGCCCGCCGCACTGCCACACCTGCCCCGCGCGCCACCGCACACGTCACAACACACGTCCCGAACAACACCCAGATATTTACGACCTTTATTTCAAACTACCTACAAACGACTTCGTACGCGCGTAATTGGAAAAACGTCGTAGCTACATCGGTGAAAAAATCAAGATCATATTCTACTAAACTTCTTTAGATTACACCCAGCAATTTTTATGAAGTTACTTGTATACGTATAAATGACTAGCTGTTGATCGCGACTTCGTCCGCGTGAAATTAAAAAACATGCCTATGTTACCCGGGGATAATGTAGCTTTCTAATGGTGAAAGAATTTTTTAAATCGGCCCAGTAGTTCTTGAGTTATTTCAATACAAACAAAAATACAAAAAGTTTCTCTCTTTATAATATTAATACGAGTACTAATATTATCTATACAGATATATCCAACTTTTATTTCAAGAAAACCTACGTTTGTTTAGTTAATATAATCACGTTATCAAGAACTGTTTATAATAACACCGCAAATGCATTATGTTTACAATCTATTACATAATATCAATAACACGTAAGTAACAACCAACTATATTCGACTCAATTTAATTGAAATTAGTTATACTATTCGCATTATTTTATTTATTTTTATAAATTCAATAATACATTCAAACCTATAACATCATAATCTATCTGATTAACATAATGTAGATTTATGTTAATTATTGACTAATATATTTGACCCGTTGACCGTAATATAGTTAACTCTATGTCTCCTCTATGTGGAAGGTTTCCGTCCTACGACTCTGGGTAACGTTATTCGAGACGTGTCAAGTTACGTAAACACCCATTACCTCGACCATGTTATGAAACAAAATTCACCAACTTGTGTCATACGAAAATTAAAGCAAATTTATTCTTACTGAGCCAATGTGACTGTGCTTCTCGAACTTTATATACTAAGATGTTTTGTATTTCTGTATTAAATCCTACTATTGAATTTTCAATTAGTTATTTTGATTTAATAAGTTATTGTAAATATTTAAATATAATGTAGAATGAAGGGGTGTTAAGACTGTGTTAAAGACTCATTTTGCTTGTTATTTTTATTAAAAGCAGTCATTTTGATACAACTTATAATTATGTAGAAAATAATAAAAAAAGGAAAGTTTGAGAATCGCACTATTTTGGATATTACCATTTTCTTTACATATCTTAACACGATCTTTGCAATTAGCGTGTTAAAATTTATGAATTGACCCCGCAATCGAATAGCATTTTAATACAAATTTCATATCAGCTTATTGACTTAATAAATCTGTTTTATTGATAATCAAAAACAATAGTGCGGTGAATTTTGTTTACTGATGACGCAATGCATTGTTAGCGACTCCCGTCACAAGCTGGGTGATTAAAACAAGGTAAAACAAACAATGTTATCACACAAACATATTATAATACCCACATTTTGACAAGCGCTATGATTGTCTCATTTACCGAGAAAATAAACAATCGTTATTCACTTTCTATCAAGATATAACCGTGAGATTCTACACATAAAAATATGTCATTCCGTTCATCATTTTAAATAGAAATGACAATATTTTGTATAGCAGTGGACACTCACAGTTTACCTTCAAACATGAATTATAAAAATTTAGTTTTTTCGAAACAAAAATGTGTTATTTTATAAATATTCAACAAAAATTTGAATATTGCTGTTGATAAAAAAATAGACAATCATATTACTCGAAAAAATGTCTTAATTTAACCGATTAGTTAATTATGTTAAAAATTAAATAGGCATTAGTTTTGATTACAACATGTAAGACATCGTCGTGGAATGTTAATTAAAAACAATTATGTCATTCGTATAGATTCTATTAAGCCATGATGAGTAAAGAGCTGTGGCAGAGTTTTATTTAATAATTATTAAATAAATATTATTAATAATTATTAATATAATAATAAATAAAGATAAACTAATAATAATACTACGTCAATGTAATTATGTATCTAGCAAGACTGGGGAACTAGTAAATTGTCACGCCAGGATTTTTTTTATTTATTTAGTTATTCAATTCACTTAACATAAACTTACTTAACTTAAAAAATAACAGTATTTCTCCACTATTTCATCGATGTTATTACATATTAACATTCCTCTTTAATCACTTTATCTAATAAAAAAACCGCCTCAAAATCCGTTGCGTAGTTTTAAAGATTTAAACATACATATAGGGACAGAAAAAGCGACTTTGTTTCATACTCTGTAGTGATGTCTTCTCTAATGAATGAATGGAACAAAACTTATAACTCATAGAATTAGTGCTAATTGATTTCCTGGTATTACCGAGTCATTCGTTCTTCACACACGCACTATTATGCTTTATTGTTACTTAACGTTTAGTAAAAGTGAATTTACACAATAAACATACTTTTATTACCTATCATGTTATGGAATGATTAATTTAATATACCTAGTTATTGGTTTGATTTCTTAATATAATAAAGGTCAGTAACTACTCAAAGAATAAAAATATCGAAGGTCGTTTCAAACGCCCACTACAATAGATAAGTGCCTCTATTTGGAAGACATTTCAATTATGTATCTAGGTTACAAAAACTGGAAAATATAAAATACCACAGCTCTTTACGCGAAAAGTATTGCTGTGGTTATAGACCTAATGATTTTTTTTTAATAATTTATAATTTATTTATCCAAAACACTCTTCATTGCTTCTGCATTACGAAGAAGCGTGAGAATAAAAAAATGAAAAAAGTATAAAAACAGCAAAATAAGAAAAACACAATTGCCGAAAGAGGTTGAAATATTTAAGAATGACAAATAAAAAAAGAAATAGAAAGAAATATGGCGAAATAAGCATGCAAGTAATAAATATAAATGCAGCCGCAATGGTGGTTAACTGGATGTTAAGAAGCTTTATAATTTTAGTGTTAATAACATTTTCACAAAACACATCTGCATTACAGTTATCCCAAGCCACAACAAAACTTTATCATTGCACCTTTAGACCGCTATCATTTTGCTCGCAATAACATTTTAAGGGCCAAAAAGAGAAAAAACTTTGGAAGTGTCTTCACACATACGAAATTTTGATAAGTCTGACTTCATAGACAAACAAAAAACAAACAAGTTATATCTAATTTGTTAAATGTTAAGCAAAATGTGAACAGCCTCAGCACACCAAGTATCGAACCTGGATTCATGGCGTAATAGAACTCGCCCCACTCGTCCATCCAGACTTCGGCGACGCGCGCCGCGTTGTGCAGCACGATGTTCTGCACGCCGCCGGGGAACGAGTAGGGCGACTTGTCGCGGAACACGTGCCCCACGTGCGAGCACGGCACGATCTCCAGCGACCCGCCGCACTGCCACACCTTGCGCACCACATCACCTCATAACCTCATTCACTCAATAGTAGAATCTTTGACTTCGGTCACAACTGTAGCGAATTTCCCTATTAAACTTTGCCTATCAAATATTTCTGTTTATTCTACTATCTGGCTAAAGATCTGGTGTATTTTTTTTGTTTATAAGAGAAGGGGGAAAACGAGCGACGGGAACACCGAGGTGGTCAACGACACCATGTATTTAGCAATATAAATGTGGACCTTAAGCCTTAGTAAACAAACCTAGTATACTCGTGTCAAACACAACAGTCATCCGTCAGTATAAATATACGATACCCGGAAGCTCATCTCGAGGTTCTCCCCGCCCCAGATGTCCATGCCCTCGTCGTAGGAGCCGATCTTGTAGAAGTAGTCGCGGTCGATGGCGAAGAGTCCGCCCGCCATGGTGGGCGTGCGCAGCGGCGCCGTGCGGTCTCCGCCGCGCCGGGACATCTCGCGCTCCGGCACGCGGTACCTGAGTTAATTTACTACCTATCAAATTCACATCATAGAGCTTGATTTATAACATGTCGAGAGGAAGAGCTAGGCAAAAGAAAGTATTGGATGGATTGTGTGAAAGAAGATATGCTGATAAGGGAGGGGGGGGGAATTCAGATATGACGACTGAAAGAGAAGTATGTAAGAGTAGTACATACTATCCTAACCCTCCATAAGGACTAGGGCAGGACGATGATTTTTAACACGTCGAGTACTACTGACTCGTCCAGCGAGTTCATCTCAATTTCAAGCCAAAACCGACTTGCAGTCGGTTACGAATCGGGCACGAAACGTATTAAAATCGTCTATGATAGAGATAATTTTATATTCACTGTGTCTAGACTTAAAGACCCAGTCAGTAACACACCGTGGAGAAATTTATAAGCGTGCGTATCGCATTTGATTTCTTTTTATAACCGTACAAAATTAATTTTAAACGTTTTTATGTTAACTTTACACAATCAATTTGTTTGATGAATCAAATATATTCGATAAAGAACAAAGCAAACATTTAGTAACTTCTATATTGTAATTTTATTAAATTAGTTGTTCAATTAACATTTTAATGAAAACTAATTATCGTTAAATATTTCAACACATTCGTAATTATTTGCGTACAATATAGACATTATGAGTATTAGAGGTTATTTTTAAAGAATGGAAGGATACTCTATAGAAATTTCATTCAATTAAGAGTAGAAATAAATCAAGGGAGTTTGATTCGAGAAGTCAAGAACAATAGTAGTATTATGCAATCAAAACAGGCTTGTATAACCTCCTCCTAGCCTTGAATGCGGTGCGCTGATTGCTTTCTGCTAACCTATTTATAGTTAGTAGTTATTATTGTATCAGATGTTTAGTAATTTAATCCTTATAAAGTTAGAGATGTAAAAAAGTTTACATGTTTGTCACCGACTTCATTTGTAAAACGGTAAAAACTACATAAAATAGAAAGTCAAATAAAGCCTTGAAAATGTCATTGCTACTTGATGTTGTTATCGTGGGAACATGTTAAAATTAAAAATAAATGGTAAATACCGTCAGCATAGAAAAGGTAACGTCGGTTAATAAAAAAGTTACCTTTTTTTACTATTTTATATTATGAAAAAGCTTAATATACTATCACTAATAAAAAATAAATAACTATATTTAGCATACACTTTTGCCTATAATCCCAAGAAGGAAGCAGGAAATGAAGATAAAAAGCATCAAATGAACTATAAATTGCTAATTATAATAACAATTCCAGTAAAAAATAATCTAACAAAATATAAAGGAAATGTAAAGGATAAACAGTGCATTTTTTCCCTAGTTATCTTGAATCAATGGCAACTGCACGCTTCCTATATCCTAGTATAATAACAAAGAGTTTAATGCAATTTGAACTTTATACTTACCATCTAAAGTTTAATTTCCAATTGAATCCACCCCACGTCATATCTGAAGCCTGTATGTACTCGAAGGTCGTGTCCGAAATGACGTCAATGATGGGACAAACCACCGTCGTTCTGTCTTCTACTATCCTGGCTAGTAGAGGTTCCAACCAGCCCTCTGATAAAATATATAACATTACTAGCTGACCTGACTCCGTTCGTGAGGAATTAAAACTAAAATTAGTAAGTAGCCTATGTGTTATTCCGAACTATGTTCTATATCTCTGCAAAATTTAATCGAGATCCCTTTAGATATTCTGCAAATACCTTCAAATAAATATCTATGCAAACCTTTGCATCTATATTAGTACGATATAAAGAATTGTAAACCAATATGTAGTTCAATCTGGGTAAACCTCAAACTCTAAAATAGGTATTCAGAAATCTATATCTTATAATTTTAGATATAACCGCTTTATCGTCAAAATGCACAAACCTACGAAAGATGCAAAATATCTTCAAATTAACGAACACTGAAGCACTTCCAATAAGCAACAATAAAGATTCAATCATTTTTAAACGTTTCTTGACCTCAAATACCCACTTGAATAACAATGATTAAAACAGGCCTAATGTGCCAACTTTTGTCCGAAACAGCCAAACTCTTTTTTACATTACTTACGATTTATAATAAACCGAGTTATCGCCGACTTCCATTCGCGCAAAATTAAAAAAAAAACTTAATAAGTACCCTATGTGATCTTCCAAATTATTTACTAAATCTTTGCGAAATTTCATCAAGATCCGTTCAACCGTTTTAGAGATACTTTAAAACATCCATTCACCCAAAACTTCGCATGTAAAATATTAGTAAGAAGTAAGATATATCTTACCCGTGCATTCACAATGTGCATCCAAGAAAGTAATGACATCCCCTTGAACATGTTTGGCGCCTAAAAGCCGCGCCCTGATCAAACCGGAACGGTTTTCCGTGCGGAAGAGATGCGTCGGTACGGGCAGAGTTTTTATATAGTCCTCCAATTTTTTGCCCAAGTGGTCTAAACAATTTTATTAATTCAATAAACATTATTTCCTACTACACCGTTTAACCGCTAATAGATATTTGTTTAGTTTTATAGCGTATTTTTTTTTATAATTTTGATCGGTTTAAATAAGAAGTGTAGATCCAATACTTAGGCCAACTGAACCCACAAACTATCAAATAGAAACAAAATAAGCAATATCTAGGAATTGTTTTCATTTATTTGTTGTTGTTTGTATTATTTTCTTATAGAAAACAATTAATTATTTTATATTTAATTGTAGTGACATTTAAAGAAATATCCTATTAATTGTTAATTTACAAAAGCACAGCTGTATTAATATTACGCTAATATAACGTAATTATTTAAACAATAACTTGTTAAATAAATACTAATACAATAAATGAATGAATACTATTGTTTAATGTGTTAATAATATGATTAATAGTGGAATTTTTATATGAGAACAAAAGTTTTATTGATATAGTAGGTAGTAACGGCCAAGTGGTCTATTCCATTACTGGTATTGTCATATGTTTGTACAATCATATTACAAGATCTGAAGGAACCTAGAAGGTTACTCATAGTGTAAGTAGGACCGATGTGTCCCACCATACAATGTTAATCAGCCCTTAAAAGGTTTACTATCTCAGCTCACAAGTATCATTCCTAAAGATTGTCAGCAACCTAAATGGTTGCCGTTCAAGAAGTTAAGCCTACCTTGTAGCATTTTATGTACAGTTGTGGTCTTAAAAAACAAATTACCTATTACCTACAAACTATTCTTTTTACTAATACATCCACCAACTCATCTTCTGTTAATTTAAAAACATGTGCAGCATTGAATATGGTAAACTACAATTTAAACTTACCTTTTTCACTTGCATCATCTACTAAAATTATCTCTTTGAGCAATGGCCGAGGTGATCGATTGATAGTACTCCAAATAGTTCTGATAAGAGTCGTCCAAGCCTCATTGTGGAAGACAATCACAACACTAGTTGTAGGCAATAAATCTGGGTACGGTTTTCCTTTACACCTAGAAAATATATGCTTCTGTAGCAACTTTTTTTTTTGAGTTGGAAAAAGACCTAATGGTACTTGAAGCCCAGGATTGGGTCAACATAGCGCCAGTTAGAGAAAATTTGGAGATTTTTACTGTCTAATTCGAAGCCGAACTTTAGGTTCATTCCATCCCTAGTAATTTTTTTCAATAACTCTGTAAATAGCATCTTGGCATACACATTTTAAATATGGTATTTTTCAATTAATAATTTGACTTACTTTTCAAATCTGACATCTGTTAGTGATCTATTTAACGAGATCATATCACTAGCTAACAAATTAAATTGGTTCTCTTGGAATTTATCCAACATAAGTTTCTCTTGCTCTATTGGAATGTTTACAGCTTTACCTGAAATAATAAAACTTTTATACCACATAGTTCAGATTAGTGCCAGCCCTAAGCTTCATTTGTTGTAGTGTTATATTGTTGACCAAGTATCCAAGTGCCATTTTTTAAAAAGTTGGCAACCCTTGCTAATGTTTTCCATTCTAGGGTTGCCAACTTATTAATCTATCATGTGATTCTAATAATTCATTGCGTAAATTATATTTCTCATACCCATTTCTCCAGGAGAGTCACCATGTGGCTTCACAGGTGGCACCACTGCCCACCTCTTTAGCCTTGACTTTGAATATGGCGGGAGTAATAACCCGTCATCACCAACATCCTCTATTTCATTCTCTTCTAGATTAGTTTCTTCAACTTGTACTTTACTTCGTAGACCTGCTGCTATCGCACCTCTTTTACCACGGTGGTCTTCTGTATCTTTACTCTACAATAATGCCTCAGATCTTTATTAAAAAAAGTGGCAGCAAGTTACTTGTTTGTGGTCCACTCTCCGCATCTCCACAACAAGCATATATTTTGCGAAATCTAAGTTTTAAGGTCAATGTCCATCTACCCACATTTTACGTAGATTAAAATAAATATGTTTGTTTAAGTATTCTTTAAAATTTGGATACATTTTTAAAATGTTACTAGGATGTTTTTATGAACCTAAATATTAAAAAAAAACTAAATAAAATGGTTGTAATGATTGCAAACTATAAAATAATGAAAAACTTTGGTATTAAAGATGTAACAGTGAATTGTAAATTGTATATGCAAACAGTTTCTAGGAACTTATCGCCCTGGCACATTCACTTTCACTTTTTTGTATTTATGACTCATATGGAAATTATTTGAATAAATCTATTATTTTATTATGCAATTATATTATTTAGTAAAACAGCTAGATAAGTACAATTTATAAAAAAATGCAACATATATGCTAAGATTATAAAGCTAGTTATATGCAAATTATCTTTCATTCATGAAAATTTACTTAATTTAAGTGTTTTTAATGTATTTATATATTCACATTAGTATATGCATAAGTACTAAAAGTATTAAATTTCATTAAAGAATTAAGTTAATGAAATTCAAACATGAATTAATGAAGTTATATTTGTAGACCATTCATTAGATATAAGGAGTCTTGATTCTTATAAATAGGGTATATTTTAAAATGTTTAACATTTAAGGGCAAACAGGTAAACTTACCCTGATATCAACTTCATTTGTCTTCTTAGTGCAACCATCGCCGAAGCAATCGGAGTATAGAGCCAAGAGCGCAACGTCCACTAGCAGCCAAACTAACGATGTTAATAATATAATGCGACACGTGTGTATTCTTATTTTACTTCGAAACATTTTAACTAATCCAAATCAAAGTTAAGTTTTCTTTCAGTGCCACATGTCAGTTCCGACAAAAGTGACAACTTGACTCGCCGCGGACCTACAAACAACAAAAGTATAAACGAACCCACTTAGTTTATTGATGATGAAAAGCACTTTTATTTCACAAACATCAACATAACCATTGCTTTTAGTCACCATAACACAATACTAGCTAATAACATACAATAGAATATATAACACAATTAGATAAAAGTAGGTTTGAGATTTAAGTGACAAATATACGCAATTTTTATAGTTCCAAGTATTTACATTAATGGCAAATAAAAAATATTTACCCAATTTACGGTTCACTGTTTATAGACATTAAATAATCTATTTTTTTTTATTTTAAACCAGTTCTTGGTCGACAAAGTGTACGTTTTGCTATGCTAAGCCGAGGTAAATCGTAAACGTCAATACGTCAAACTTTCTATCTCGAATGTCGAATGCCGTGTCGTCTATGATCGGATACGTGATTCGTATTAAACATTATTTTACAACTCTGAAATTTATATCTTAAAATATTTTTTAAACAATTTAGTATTCATGACTTTTTGTAACAGATTTTGATCCTTTCCAAACCAAATGTATCTTTCTGGAAACAAACCAAGTTTTACATTTTTTTTTGCAAAAAAATGGTAATCTCGAGTCTGAATGTGATTATTCTTTTTACTGAACAAGAATTAAAAAACAAGTAAAGTTCTTACAAATGTCAAACTGAAATGCTGCCTATTGGTTGTTTTATTTTAGTTTATTTGATTACAGCCAATTGAAATTCAGGAAAAACATCACCTCTAATTTTTAACCAATACTGGCCATGTTTACGTATTAAAATACGTCTTCCTTCGATATTGTCTAGAATCTAGATACCAATGTCACAAATCCAAATCTTTCTTTAATTTCTATTTAATAATGAAGTAGTATCTGGTGCTAATTGAAATCTAACAAGTAGTTCAGCATTACCAAATACAAAGTAATTCTCTAGAGATTTGGTCACAAATAAACTTAAAGATGTTTTATCGTCGTGAAACCTCAAAGTCGTGAACATGGAAATAACTGAAGCAGCTACATGGCTTTAATGCCTCCTACATAGTACGTCATCATTTTATACACTTTTATTAGTATTTTATTTATTAATTCTTATACATTTTGTCATCATGAACAGAATCAAGAATAATATTAGAATGGCAAGGAATTCCGAAAGCACAAATGAGACCGATGTTTACGCAGATGCGTGTAGGCTCATTGCGAATTCAAACAAGCCGCCCGAACCTAAATATGAAAACTCTTGGACCGCCGGCGTTCAAATGTTCGTGTCGTTTCTTATCGCCGGATACGGAATGGTGGCAGCAAGTCTGTTGCTTGATAAAGTACAACATTGGGATGTCTTCCATGTAGTGTCGGAGGTGTACATTCTAGTTCCAGCACTTCTGGGATTAAAAGGAAATTTAGAAATGACCCTAGCATCAAGATTATCAACACATGCACATTTGGGACACATTGATAGTAATCTTAGCGCTTTGATTGTGGGAAATATGTGTCTTATTCAGTGTCAAGCAGTACTCGTTGGGTTTTTAGCCGCTATGGCCGCAGTGGCTATGGGTTGGATACCCGATGGCCGGTTTGACATTCATCATGCTATGTTACTGTGTGCTTCAAGTGTTCTGACAGCCTCATTTGCTAGTTTGGTGCTTGGTTTAATAATGATTGGTGTGATCGTCCTTTCTAAACATATGAATATAAATCCAGATAATGTAGCCACACCTATAGCGGCAAGTCTAGGTGATTTAACAACATTGGCACTGTTGTCTTGGATAGCATCCCTATTGCACAGGATGATCGGTTCAAGTATAATAGTACCTTCAATAATCATAATCTGTGGTTTAATTCTAGTACCAGTTTGTGGATATATAGCATATGAGAATAAATTTACAAGGCAAGCTTTGGACGAAGGGTGGGTTCCTGTTGTGTCCGCTGTGGTTATAAGTAGTGCGGGAGGATTAATTTTGGATTATACAGTGTCAAATTACTCAGGAATAGCAGTGTTCCAGCTGGTTATCAACGGGATAGGTGGTAACATGGTAGCGGTGCATGCATCCAGACTGTCAACTTCACTGCACACAGGACAGAAGATGGATTCAGTTTTGAGCAACACAACAAAGCTACTAATGGTTATGGTGATACCGAGTCAACTGATATTTATTCATACTATCGAATATTTGAAGGCCGGACATACTTCTTTGACACCAATTTTCATTCTTATTTACATGTCTGCTGCACTCTTGCAGGTCTTTCTCTTACTAACAATAAGTCACTACATGGTAGTGGGCATGTGGAAATTGGGTATGGACCCTGATAATTCTGCAATACCATATTTAACTGCTTTAGGTGATCTTTTCGGAACAGCATTATTAGGTATAGGTTTCCATATTTTATATTCTATTGGAGATAAGGATAGTGACTTAGGTGATTAAAAATGTACATACTCAGTATCATACTGAATGCTCAAATTATATAAAGACTTGTATACTTAAACTGTTCATGACGAATCTGCTTGTAATACTGTGCCATTGTTGTTTTTTTCGATATTTATTAAATGTCTACATGTTATACTTTCTCTAATGTATTTATGTACCAATTTTTAATTGAATAAACCCTTTTGGTGCTATATTATATAAAAATATTAATAAATATTTTTACAATGTAAAGATTCATTTATTTCGAGTAAATAAACTACATTTTGTGATGGATATTTAGATCTGATAAATAACTAAAATAAAACAAAGCTTTATCACATTACTGTCACTTCCAGGAATAAAAAAACTGTCTCAAAGGTAGATTGCTATTTTAAAAATCTATATTTTTAACTATTTTTGCAGCAATCTTCTTTTTGTTTAAAAACAATAACATGGATGGGATGGGATAACTATAAAGATCCAATTAAATATAGACAACAATATTAGTAGAATAAAAATCCCCATTATTGTCACTAATGAACCAAATTACTTTCATTACAATAATACACAAAGCCTTAAAGCTGGGAATAGGAAATTAAACCAAATAATTAGTTTTTAAACATTTATTTACTTAGTCTAGGTGTTTACTTGACTTCACGTAACCTCTTCACTGCGGAACGGCAGGATGAGGCGGCTGTGGTGGAGAAGACCCAGGCACCTCCAGCTACTGTCCTCTTGCACCGCTTGCATGACCAGATCCCTACACAAGACCGTTTCATGGCATCCTGAAAGACAATAAAGAAATTATAAGTTAA